>PVLC010013825.1:0-40648 GCA_004027655.1 Graphiurus murinus
TCTCTGCGAAGAGAGATAATTTCAGTTTTTCTTTCTCAATTTGTATCCCCTAAATTTAATTCTCTTGCCTTATTGCTCTAGCTAGAATTCCAATTACTATGCAGGAGTACTATAGTTCTATATGGTATTTTGAGTACTATATAGGAATAGAATGATTATAGTGGACATCCTTGTCTTGTTCCTGATTTTAAAGGGAATACTTTCAGTTTTTCCCCATTTCAGTGAAATGTTGGCTTTGTGTTTATAATATGTTGCCTTTATGTTGTTGAGATAAGTTCCTTCTAGCCCTAATTTCCTCAGTGTTTTTTTTTTTTTTAACATGAATGGGGTGTTTGTGAAATATCTAGATAAGTTATAACCATATTTATATTTTCTGATCTATGTCTCTGGATGATGCTATTTTTCTTTTGCAGTTACATTCTTTAAGGACTGATTATTGAATTGTGCCTGCCACAAACTCTGTATCATCTATTTACTCTTTGACATAAGGGATTCTACATGTTACACCAATTTTACCTGGTCGGGAGGCCATAGATAGAAAGATACACACCCTTTACTTGTTAGAATCAATCCTTTTACAAAAAAAATTCCAGAAGCAAAATGGATAATGAATTAAGATTTAGAAAACATTCATTTTGACAGAAAAATCCCAAATACTTCTTAGCTTCATGAAAACTTTTATCCAGACTTTTAGAATTTAATAAAGGCTAAAGGCAAAGTATAGAGAATTCATATCTAGAAATGTTCCGTATACCCTAGACACTCTACCAGAAGTTTGTTGGGTATGTTTTATCCTCACAACAATGCCGCGACCCTCATTTAAGATTTGAGGAGATTGAATCTCTGAGAGGATTGATACCTTCTTGGTTCTGTGTACAGATATTGCTGGCCTGGAAGCATTGTTGGTATTATTGCAAATCTTTGTCTTTTCTGTGATTATGAACAAATGGAAATACAACATCCCCATCAAAGCAGTAGTTAATGCTCTATGATTGCATGGAAGTAGGCAGGTCTGAGAAGTGCTTAGTAAAGAAGTTTGAACCTTCTGACTGACTCAAGAAAACTGAAGCAACCACTCAAAAAATGAAGAAGCCAGCTAAGATTCTATTGAAATCCCAGTGCCACACATGTTAGCCTCTTCTCAGGCTTTGAAAAAGTCAAATGTTCTACAGTATGACTTATAACTTCTAAATCTCTCTCTGGATGCCCCCCCCTTTGGGTAACTCCAATTTCCTGCTGTATTGCTTGAAGATTTGACAAAAAAGATAAGAAGCAACTCGAAAATCCTGATTTTACTCTTACACAATTTCACTCTTATAGGAAAGCTGAGAATCCTGTTCCTTAGCTCCTTCTGAGTTTTGCATGTCACCCTGCCCCCATATACATACATACTTTTGTGACTTCTGCTAGTTAGCCTCCCATCATAATACAATCTGAGCCTAGACTGTATTGGAAGGGACGAAAACTTGACTTTCATGAAGTCCTTCTCCTGTGACAGGTGTATCTTCATATTCAGGTTCTCCTCAGATTCCACAGTTACACATGCATTTTTGCTTTTTTGTGTAACTTCCTTAACTAGGAAGAAAGTAGTCTAATGAACAATTGAGCCAATACATGCCAATTTCTTCTTTTCACCTGGAGGTACTTCCTCGGGAATGTAAGACAGGGCTTCCTGTCCCTGATATGCTGCATCACCTCTTCATCCCCTGTCTTGGTCCATTTTCTTGTGCAATCACACAATGCCACAGACTGCATAACTTAAAATCAACAGAAGTCTATTTGGCTCTTGGTTCTGGAGGCTGGGAAGTCTGAGATGGAGGATCTTATCTGGCGAGGGTCTCCTTGTTGCATCATTACACCACACCGTGGAAGTATGACCTGGCAAGAGAACATGCACACATACAAGGTAGTCAGTGTGTATGTGTGTGTGTGTGTGTGTGTGTGTGTGTGTGTGTGTGTGGTAGGACCAAAGCTCTCTTTTTATAACTAACCAGCTCCTGAGATCACAGCATGAATTCATTCATGAGGGGGGTGCCTCTATGACCTGATTACCTCTCAATGGTCTCACCTCTCAACACTGTTTATATGGTAATTAAATTCCAACAGGAGTTTTAGAAGGGGCTTTTAAACCACACCACACCCCTTCTCCACTTCTCCCTCTAGGAATGGAGAACCCCAGTCACCAAGGGTGCTTTGTTACTTCCCTCACACCAGGACAGGCCCAGGACATGTGCTGCCTCTTCTGTCTAGCTTCCTCTCTCAGCTGATTCTTGCCCTTTCTGTGAGTGCCAGCCCCCACTTTCTCACAAGCCATACAGAATGGGGGTAGAAACCAGAAAGGAAAATCCCCTTGCAGCACCCCATGCAGGATATCTCTTCTTCCTGAATCTATACAAGGCTCCTGTGGAGATCTTAGGGCAAGGCAGAGGTTGTGGCTGCAGTGGGTACCTCTTGCCCCAGGCCACAGTCCTGTGAATGTTTACCTGTTCTTGCTCTGTTGCCTGCCATTCTCATCTGTGTTAGAAGAGAGTCCCTTCTGATATTTTGTTGCTTGTAAAATATATTTAATACAATTCACATTGCTTATTATCAGCCCTCTCTTATTAAAGGGTTTAAAAAAATTTTTCCCAATGATGGGCTTGCTAATGCTGCTTTTCAGACACGTGCTTGAACCTGGTCTCTTCAATATCTTGGAAGTAGCTGCAACTAGCCCATATCTTATGATGAGAACACTGAGAGGCCATATAACCAGGGGGCAGAGGCAAGATTACCTGGTCTATGTAATTTCAAATCCCAGCATTGTTATGTTTTCCATGCTCTTGTCTCACATTATACATAATCCTGTACTGAATTTAAAAATAAAAGTGAATGGAAAATTGCAAATGTGGAGAAAGGCGTATTTATCTATTTGAATGTGTGTTGGATAATAAGATTACTGAAGTGAATAGACAACTTATGGGTTATAAATAATATAATCAATTCCAATTCTATATTCAAAAAATGATAGAGGCAAGTAATACATTCTTGTGAGTACAGGATTTACTTCTCTGGAGATTTAAATAGCAGTTCTTCATGGAAGGAAGAAAGATCATAAAAATGCTGGTAGGTTATCTCGTCGGGTGGAGTTGTCAAAATTATGAAATCATGCAGATGGGTGTAGCACACATCTGGCCTTTTATGAAGTTAGGGGAAAGTGTGACATTCATTCCTATTCAACATATTAGATTACATATTTGGTTGTGATTATTTTCTCCCTCATTTGAATGATTTTCCTCCATGTGTGTTATCTAAGAATACATGGGCACCTCTAATACACCGGTGGAAGTAATGACTGAAGTTCATGCCTTCCACTTTGTCCACAAATAATAGGAGTTTGTCATAGCTCGTAGATTCTACTCAAATAGAAATTATTTGGATATTAGAAATGTATTCACATTCATGTCTTTGGATATAAATGTTCATTTTCGAGTAATCTGTTCCAATCCAATGAAAAGTGACAGGATTCTATCACTTTCAGCAATCACAGTAATTGTTATTCTCTCTTGGTTACTTTTCTTACAGGAACTAACATAGTTGTTATTAGTGGTGGTATGATGGCAGATGGTTGATTCCTGTAATTTTTCTAATGCAAAGTGTTCTTTCACTGATCATATCTGTTAATGGGCTATTACATTCTGCGTTTTCTGTTTGTGTTCTTTAACATTTACAAATTTCCTGTTGTCCTGAACTTCATGACTAAAACTGTGTACCCACATCTTGTGAGGTTTGGATGTGTTGAAAAGTGGTTAGGAGTCTAAGGTATTCATTAAAATCTGGATCTTAGTAGGAATCATATCTCCTTGCTTGACTTTGTCTATCTGCTAAAAAATCAGAGAGGTCTTCAGAGATTATCTGTATTGCTTTTATTTGATTTCTTACCATTTTTAGACCCACAGTGATACTTTACTGTGCTTGTCATTGTTACAGATTATTCTTCACCTTGGCAGAAATAGTCTTTTTTTTTTTTTTGTCATTCTATATGATTGGCAGGATGATCCTCAAAATATTTAGCTACTGGTTTATCATAGGCACTGACCAATCTGAACAGCCATGCTGGCCAATGACAAAGGATGCTTACTAAAACAACTTGAGTGGCTTTGTCTATATATCAGGGTTGAGTGGTTGCTGGCTGGGGATGTTTGTGGAGCATCTGTCTGAAATAACTGTTCTGCCTTTTTTTTTTTCATTTTACACATTATGTAGTTACTGTAATAGATCATTAAAAATGTTGACAGGAAAACTGTAGCATTAATCATTTAAAGTGATGCTGATGAAAGAACAATTATGAAATAGCTCCTTTGTCATTTTCATGTGGAGCTGTAATAATTAGATGGTTCAGTGCAATTCAGAAATACATTATTAGATTTGGTATATGCTCAGTTCTACTTTTGTATCTTTGTTATCTTTCTTCTGTGAATTCAACGGAATTCACAAGTATTAATTCCCAGAACCATACATAATGCCTGAATGTTAACCACCCTGTATTTAAGATAAAGCTGACAAAGCAGAGATTAAATCTGAATGCTGTCAGGTCACTGGGAAATTTAGGGTAAAGGTTCTCAAAATGAAATGGTTCTTTTACAATCTTGATCTTTCTCTGAAGTCCAGGCACAAGCTCTCATAGGTAGACAGAATAGTTTGTTAAACATTTTGGAGTGATTTATTAAAGTGGATACATCAGTATTTTCCGTATGCATAAATCCTTGAGAGATTACACAATTGAAAAGGAAATAGATGAGGCCTCACCCTTTACAGGACCAAAATTCCCTTTAGCTAGAAAGCAGACTTGGAGAAGCAGGTTAAACATTTTTTAAAGAGGAATGAAATTTGTTTATTTATTTTTTTTTAAATGCACCAGGGATTCCATCTTACAGTCAGAATATATTGCTTAGCACTTCCTAGTGCTTCTCTGCCTCCATTTTCTTCTTTCCTTAACCAAGTTAAAGGCCAGGAATATATTTTCTTTTAACTGCCATTTGCATTTAGTATTTACATCTCCCTTTTCTTAGTCATGCTACAGGAACCAGCTTCTTTTGGACCCCTTCCTTCTGATGGTCATGAAAAGATGAGTTGAGAAAAACTGTGACTTCCCCATTCCTTATTGTTTCCAACCAAAGCATGGGAAATCATATTTCTCATAGGTGATGGGAAGATTTTCTTTGAAGATAGGGCATCTTTGACTTGACACATGCTACAAGTTGAGCATCCCTAAACCACAAATCTGGAAATGGTCCTAAATACAAAACTTTTTGACCGATGTCATTACACTCCAAAAGTTTTGAATTGGAGGCATTTTATATTTTAGATTTGGGTGCTCAACCTGTAAAACTCCAAAATCTGAAATACTTTAGGGCCTACACATTTCAGAAGACAAGGGATACCCAGCACATCCTAAGAAAAATGCTGCATTATCTCTGCTGGCAAAAGAAGGGTGGCCAGTGAAATGAAAGGCAGATCATTTGAAGTGAAATTATAATGCTGAAAGACTCAATAAGGAGGAAGTTACAATTTTGACTAAAGAAAAGTGCTCCATTATAGCAGTTTCAAAAATCCTTTTATTTTGGGCTAATTAGGGAATAGTTCGGTCCGATTTAATGAAACAGATGACTAAAATTTTAAATAGCTTCAGATGTATTATTTTTAAAATACAGTAGTTTGTTTTAATTCTATTTTTTTATTCTGCTAATTTCTTCCCAGATTGTTTCTTTATAGAAGGCATTCATGAATAGGCTCTGCCAAGATTACTTAGATTTAAAAAAGAGTTACATTTCTATACTAGGAGTTAGAATGCTGAAAACTTAAACATACTATCTTATTTATGACATAGTGGGTAGAAATCCTGGTTCATGAATCAGATGATCCAGGTTCAAATCCTGGCTCTGCTACCTTGAACACTGAGTTACCCTTTTGCTGCCTTAATTTCCTTATCTCTAAAATGACACAGTACCTATAGCCAAGCCAGAGAGCTGTGGTAAGTCCTCAGAATAGTGTCCGGCCCAAAGTAAGTGCTCTATAAATGTAAGTTGTTATAGCTGAGTACACACCAGTCTTTTTATACTACTAATATTTTTATCACTCCCTATCTCATGAGTAAACGTTTCATCTATGTTAAATTATCACATTCTAAATTACCAATGTTTCAAGACTGTGCTTAGCTTTTTTTTCCCTTTTATGCAGGTTTTCCATTATTTTTACTCCCTTACTCACCCTCCACCCTCCTTGCCCCAGCCTTCCTTACAGGTCCAAGGAAGATGAGTGGACTTGTTTTTCTCTAACATATTTTTATTTCCCTGGTGCACAGATTACAGTGTTGGAAATGATGGGTTTGGGGATAGCAGAGACCCTTTCAGTGTAAGGTGGAGATAAGGTTGATTGAGCCCCAGTGCTCTTTTCAGTGAAAGGGTCCACCTCTCTGTTCCTTGTTCAGAAGAGCACTGAGGTGAAGGTTAAACACAAGGATCCTCGGCCAAGACAGAATTAATTCTTGGAGAATTTTATAACACACTGCACCATAGTTTTGAAAGGTCATCAGAGTGCTTCTTAAAGTTCTTAATGTACTGGGTATTGTTTTCCATATTTAATCCAAAGAGCTTTTAGCTGCTTGTTAGTTGCCAACCATTTTTTGAACCAGTTTTCTATTCCTTTGCCTCCCTCTGTTCCCCACCCCATCTCCCCTGCTCTCTCCTTCTAGATCTTTGCTTTCATTCCCTTTACTCCCCTCTCACCACCACCGCCTTTTGCATTTTTTTCATGATAAATAAAATAATTGTGCAGAGTAGCCCCCTGGGGTAATGCCGCATTTGTTTTTGCATATCTTTTTGGTAACATAAGCCACAGAAGGATGATGAACAGCCTTTTATTTACAAACAATATACAAGTAATTCCACTTAACTGGAGATAACAGCTTAGGTTGCTTTCTGATTCAATCTCCTTGCTATTTCAGATAAGAACCTACATACACTTTTATTTGGGCAGGCATGTTGCCTAAAAGTTGACCCTTTGATAGTGGAGGTCTCAGGGTAGTTCTACATTCCACTGGTGCCATTAGCCTTTAGTATGCATATTGAAAAGGAACATATAGAGTTGGCTTTATCCCAATCAGTTTGGAATCTAGCTGAAATGTGCTCAAAGAAAAAAAGAATTGAACCAAGCTAACTGACCTAAAAATAGGTTCTCCAATTAGAATTTGAGGATTGGAGTTGAGGACCTTTCATTTTGATATTAATCGCAATGAACTAGAGTATTGGTTACAATTTTATAATGCCCAATTATCTTGCTGAGTGAAGAATGGAACAGTATTGGTTGTGATTAAGTATTATTGTGTCATATATATGGGTGAGGAAATACACATGTATTATATTATAAATGAGAACGTTTGCCTCTCCTAAATACCCTAGCCAGGAAATCGATTCATTGGGAATCTTATTTACACATCTGTTGCTAACATTTATTACTTGCTAATTCTAAATAAGTGGATCTACTTTTATCAAAGACAAGTATTTGTTTGAAAATCAAAATATTTCTCAGTGGGTTCCTCAACACAGTGACACCTGTGTTTCACTGGCCTTTTTATTTTTTTGCGGTACTGGGGATGGAACCTGGGGGCATTCTACCTCCAAGCTACAGTCCCAGCCCTGTTTTTTTTTTTTTATTCTTTATTTTGAAACAGGGTCTCACTAAGTTGTGGAGGGCCTCACTAAGCAGCTGAGGCTGGCCGCGAACCTGGATCCTCCAGTCTCAGCCTCCCAAATGCTGGGATTACAAGCGTGCGCCACCACACCTGGCTCACTGGCATTTTTAAACAAGATGTTGGCCCTTAAATTAATGTGTAACTATTCCACACAGGAAAATAAAAAGGACTAATAATATCTACCATGAAAGTTTCGTTTGAAGGTCATACATGCAGTATGTCCAGTACATGGCACATGTTAGCATTTCACAAATGGTAAATTAGTATTATTTTGAGAAAACAAATTTTTCATGGAGATGGAGACTCATGGAGAAATAGCCTCTCTTACTGGATCTCCCATCTTCAAGCACCTAATGGTCTAAGTTGGCTACTGCCTCCAACTACTGTCCTCAGATGAAGATGCCATAATGATAGCTATGCTTTAATGTTACCAGAATGACTGCCACTACTGTAGTCACCACTAATAAAAATGGAAGTAGGAAGTAGTAGTCTCCATTAATAAAAGTGGACCATTCTCCACTAAATAAAAATCTCCACTAAATATTTTATATGAATAAAAGCTGGACTGCTTACACATTCATATAGTCCTAGCTATCCCATTATTAACAAACTAAAGAAACAACACAGTTTAACCTAGTAAGCAGAAGCAGATATTTATTAAAAAATTCATACTTAATATATTCACACATGATTACAGTATATGTTTACACATGTCTACACATACCTATAATTGTAGAAATTCAAGCACTACGCCATTCATTAATAGAAGCCAATGTCGCTACACAAGGCACAGCACAAAGAGTGAAAATGAGAAAAAGATGGAAAGAATATGTTTAGCATACATATGTAAGAGACAGGGAAGGGGCCTGGGGTGGAGGCAGAGCTGGTACCTGAGGGAAGGCTGAAGACAGCGAGCGGCTCACTACCAAAGTGACCCTAGTTGCTGCTCCAAGATACCAAGTAAAATACACAAGTGGTAGTACCCTTTCTTGAAAGAATGAAGAAAATGTCTTGTATAGGCAGTGAGGATTTTAGTAACCTCAGGGTATATTTGACTATATATATATTTCTCTTAATAATCGGATATTATAGAGTCATCTGGGGAAGGTAAATGCTTTGGAAAGAGAAGTGGTAATGAGAGGAAAAAGTCTTAAATGTCAGACTGTGGAATGGCTTGATGGGTTCTTTCTGAGTATTTAATTTCCTATCTGGATAGTAAATTTCTGACTTTGTGCCTCATGAGTGAGGTGACCTATCAAACCACTTGCTGTGATATCTCCTACTTCCCTGCCTGCTTCATCTCCTGGATGCCTAGAACAATCTGAAAGGAGACAACAGAGAGCAAGCATATGTTCAACACAAAGACCCCATGAAATCTGTGAGCCTGCTGTGCATCAAGCTGATGTAATTCATTCATTTTTTTTTTAAGTGGTGATGATACACTCTTTCCTCTGGATGACAAATTACAGAGTGCATCTGAAAAGCTCTCTCTTTAGGGAAAACATTCTGCCTCTTTTTTGTTCCCTGCATAGTGTCTTTATTATGAATGATGAATAAAGAAAAAGTAGCATTCACCAAATACCCACAAAGAGAAAAATTTATAAAATCAGTAGAATTGACTGTGTGATTGTAGTAATGAGCACAGGAATAATATACATGTTGTAGCATTAAACTAGGATAAACAGTCCGTCTATAATATTTTTTTGGAAATGTCTAAAACATGAATTATGGCTACATTCTATTATCTTTTCATTGTGTTTGGACCAGAGACGAGCCTGGCTAAGTCTAACACAGAAGGGGCTGCCTTGAGAGTTAATCTCTGTAAGATCTAGTGAGTTAGCTCAAACTTGTGATACCTCCCCAAAAGCTCTATGCCAAAATAATGGTTTTACTTTCCCTAAATTGTATTTTCCCCAGTTATCTCTAGGATTTTTGTTGGGTATTCTATATCTTTGTTATACTTAGAGTGGGAAAGCTTTATCACTGAGGTTTTATATTCTGCTATATTGAGCTTGTCTTTAAGCTTCCCAGGAATCTTAGTCACCTTTGATTACTTAATGTGCTCCTCAAAATAATTTCAGATGCTTTCCTGTCTCCTTAAATCCCTTCTGTCCCTCCACATACATAATTATCCCCTTCTCTAATAAAAGCTAAGGTCATCCTTCCTAACCCCCTTCACCTGCTCTTTTCTTTAGCTTAACCTGTGTCTCCTGTGGTCCTAGAAGCAGAGGCAGGGGAAGAGTGTCTATTCGGAGCCAACTCCCTTTGTCATACACAACTTAAGATCCTCTTTCTTTCTGCCCCAGGGGCCTTTCTGTATTCATACTCTTGTTTTCTAGGCTATGAATTCCCTCCCAAATCTTCATGCTTCTAAGAATTTGGGGGTCCTGTTAACTTGGCAAAAACCTCCCCTTGGTTTAACTATCAGTTATTATGAAGTCAGCCAATACTCGTTGAATGTTTATGTATTATGTGGTTGTTTGCAAGCAACAGAAATACATTGTGATTACCTAGAACCTTTATTCAATGAACATATAAGAAGGCTATGAGGGAATGAAGTGGGTAAAAGGAAGTAGGATCTAGCTTTGGAGATAACCTAGGCCAGCACAACTCAGGACAGTCCAGGTGACAGGGACTAGAGAAAATTTCTGCTGGGACAAATCAACTTCAATCATTCTTGCCCTCTGCCTCACTCTTCCCAAAATTTAATTCCAGGGAGTGACTGTCTGATTAGCTTGGGAACTGTCCTACCCCTAGACCAGAGAAATGTGGGAAACTTTGATTGACAGTCCCACTGGTACTGCATCTGTGAGAGAAGGCTAGTTTCCAAAAGGAGCTAGTGCTGAAAAAGAATGGGTATCAGGGAGGCAAAAGCAACAACTAGCTCCTAGAGTCTATGGTATGTTAGGCAGTCTCCATCCTGGCCTGTGGAATAGAAGGAAAACTAATGTTTACTAAAAAGAAAAAAATTACCAAATTGATAGAACTGAATGTGAGATTGTAGTGATAAGTGCAAGGATAAAAACATGTTGTATCCGTGTCATGAGATATTTAGGAGAGGTAGTTCCTTTTCTAAGATAAACAAATACAACTTTCAAATATTTGACTCTCAGCCCACCACACTATCTCATCCCAGCACTCAGAGAAGAGACTGGAGCTGGTCCAAGATGAATCACAGGGTACCTGTCCTCAGGGAGCTCACAGTCAGTGTGGAAGTCTGAAGCAGAAATAAGTAATTCTGAGAAAGTTAAAGTAGAAAGCTACTGATATCATGGAGACACAGATGTCAGGTAATGTTCATTCAGTGTTATAAGGTGCATGTAATGTTAGGATGATGAGCTGATTCTGAGGCGGTTTCCAGGATGGAAAACTATCTCAGCTAGAATCTAGGAAGAAATTGTAGGAGTAAAAGTGTGGTAGCAGGAAGGACTCTCCAGGCAGAGAGAGGTGGCCGAGGAGAGGCAGGAGTGAAATGACCTGTGGTGACTGCAGTGAGAATGGCTTGGAGAGGAGAACCCTGGTACACATAGAGCCTTCGAGGAGCATAGCAGAGGGTCCAGAAGGACAAGAAGTGAAAATGCCTGTTAGTTTGGGCAGGTCGGAAGCCATGGGTAAGATGGAAAAGAGCAGATGATAGTGATCTGGGGCAGGAATGGTGGTACAAAGGAGTTGATAGGAAATTGGAGAGGACTGCGCAGAAGGAAGGTTGACTCACACTCACAGTTGGAGGGGATGCAGAGTGAAGGCATTGAAAGGATGAAGTCAGTGCAGAGGAAAAGATGAAGCTAGAAGGGGAGAGTAACAACTAAAAGTCAGAATGAAAGGAAGGAATGTTGACTTTAAGTGGAAAAGATTGACTTGCTGTCTGATACTGGAAACAGGGACATAAGAATAGGGGTCAATTGTTAACATCTGGGGACAGGAGGAGAATATCCAGGGAGGCCATTATGGATAGCCTCGATTTTGTCAAAGAAATAAAAAAGACTAACATTTTAGAATTAAAAAATGAACACACCCACATTTAAGTTCTGGTTCCAAAACATAAGAGCTGGGTGACTTTACACTCTAAGTCTCAATTTCCTCATCTGTAGAATGTAGATGTTATAGAAGTAATCTCAGAGGGCTGTTATTATAAAACAATGAGTACTTCCCCTTGACATCTTTAAATACTTAATAACATTATTATTATTAGCATAGGGATATGTGAACATAGTATTTTAATGAGCTACTTTATAGTATTTGTGATCTCATGTTTAGGAGTAGATCATTGAGCTAGTGAATCCTAGGTATGTTGGTTATCAGCTTTATGACCTTGGTATGATAATAATATCTACCTGATGGGGTTATTGTGAGAATTAAATGAATTAATTCATATAAGATACTCAATGAGGATTCTATAAATGTTAATTTTTATTAGCACTCTTTTTTGTGGTATTAAGGATTGAACCCAGGGACTTTATACCTCTAAACCACATGCCAACCCTATTTTATTTTCTACTTTGAAGCAGGGTCTCACTAAATTTCTGAGTTTCTTGCTAAGTTGCTGAGGCTGGCCTCAAACCTGCAATCCTCCTGACTCAGCCTCCCAAGTACTGAGATCACAGGAACACACCACCACACCTGGCTTATTAGCACTTTTATTCCAGGTACAAGATACTTCTTAGCGGTACATATTGTTATCTCTATTTTGTAGGTGAGGGAATTGAAATACAAAATATTCGACTAACCCAGACCAGAATAATGAGCAAATGGCAGAATTTGTCTAAAACCCAGATTCTTTGTATCTCCAGATGGTATTCCCCTGTTGCTGCACTGTGGCTGCTGACCCACGGCCCGCTGTGGCCTTTGCATCTGTTGAACCATAATCTGAATTCTCACCTTCACATCCTTTATGAGTTTCTTCTGACCTTTAGCTTCCAGGCCTGTCCTAGAGTCCAGCCCAGTTCCACCCTGACTCTAGCTTCTTGTCCTGTCTTTGTGATCTGCTTGTCAAGCCCCAGCTTCTGACAGCTGCATGTAGACAAGAAACACAAGGATAAATAGAAATCTGGTTGACCTAAGGGTTGCTCTAAAAATGCATTATGAAGGTCACAAATACCTAAGAAAGGCAAGATACTGCAATGTCTATAAATAACAAGTATTACATTTATTTCTGTGAATGTAGTACAAGAAATGTGTCCTGACCAGTTCCCAGGGTGCTGCACATCTGGGCGTGCTCTACCTAGACACATCCATCTCCATCTATCTTTCCTTCTTATTTATTTATTTTTTTTAAACCAGCTCAACCAGTTGTTTTACTTCAGTAGGAATCAGCACTTGGGAAATACCCAAAATCTTACCATTTGGATTAAGGTATGAATGCCTGATGATAAAAGTCTGACCTTGTTTCTACTTATACAGTAAATCTTATGGGAATCTCAGTTTCAAGGATGATATAACATCATGACCTCTCTTTGGTTTATCAATGTGTAGTAGACAGATGTACTTAAGTATCAACAATTAGAATATCTCAAACTAACCTTGTTTTTTATAACAGAATTAAGGGCAGAATGTGTCTTCTGTGCTATCCAGATTTACCATATGAAAGAATACTTATGCGAAAAACAGATTCTCCACATTTAGAAAGGAGTTTCGTGGGGGTCAGGTTTTATTTAGTTTAAATGCACTTGGGTTTTACATTCATATTGTTTTTCTACTTTGTGGCCTGAGAGAGTTAATATTAAAGTTGGAAAAAAGAATTCCAATAGTGTTTTAAAACAATTAGGCAGCACAATGTAAATATTTGGACACCTAAAAAGATATTTCTTATGATGATTGTTAATGTAATCACATATACACCAAAGAGAGGGTCCATACAGACCACTGAATTCATTAATGTTTTAAGGGAAAGCAGTTTTTGTTCAACTGCAGAGGAAGCATTTCATTTCAACTAGCAGTAAAAAGGGTTTTATATACAAATAAATGATTTTACAGTATGAGAAGAATGTGGATAGAATGAAAACTAGGGATCAGAAGTGTTAAACAAGAAAGGTGGAAGAAGGATGAGGAGGAGGAGGAAGAGGTGAGGTATGCTGTCGGCAGGGAGGGCCGGGGCTTCTTTTCAGAGGTTGGGCTGCTTCCACAAGGAGTAAATAAATTGTTTTGGGAGGTGGTAAGAGGACTCCTACAGAAAACCCAAGGTCAGCCTCAAACACTTACGTGAACTTCATAAAACACAGAGAGCACAAAGGCCCCATCTGATGAGGGAGGCTAATCAGGGGAGAGCTACATGCCAGGGGAGCTCAGAAAGCTGCACACAGGCGAGGCACATGCGGACACACAGGTTTTGTTACACTCAGTCATCCTACAATGATGCACTAGATGCCAATTTTAAGCCAAATTTATTGACTGAAAGCTTGGGATTCTTTGACATCTCCTCTAACACCAGTAAGGACTGATGTTTACCAGGCTCATAGAGGCTATAGTGTGGTACTTGGATGCATTACATGGTCTGATTAAAGAAAAGAACTTGGTCCATTTTTTTTTCTTTTGGAGAATGTGAGAAACTAATATTGTTTTTTGTTAGAAATATTGAGACAGCATAACTTAATAGCATTGGTTGAATAGGAAATTAAACAAACTTGGGTGATGAAAAGTGATGTATCAAAAGTAACAAGTGGTCTAAAAATATCAGATCATTCATTTACTTGAGCAAATACTTGAAAAACAACTACTATATGTTAGGCATTGTATTGGGCCTTTTGTACACAATAGCAAGAAAGACATAATCGCTGACTTCTTGGAGTACACAGATGAGTGAGCCAGTGGTGACAATAAGTTTCATCTGTGCTTTGCTGGAAGCTCACACTCTAATGAGGGCAAAAATCAAGAGCACCTACCCGAATTCAGAAAGTATCACAAAAGAGAAGACAGCTATGCAAAGGGATGGGAGACAAGCTTACTGGGAAGAATAAACAGCAGAGACCTGGGGAGCAGGGATCTGCACAGCTCACTCGAGAGGTTTTCAGAAACTTCTGCTGCAGAATGGAACTGGAGAATGAGATATGGCATTTTATTGAGCTCCCACTATGACCTGTGCACTTTAAGTACAGTATCATGTTTAATTTTCCAAAGTTTGTTTTCATGTCATGGATGAAAGAAAACAAGCACAGAATGATTAAGAAACATGACTAAGGTCCAGTTTAGTGCCAGTCAGCCTAGAACCCCACTTCAATTAGTCCATGGCTTTTGTTCTCTCCCCATGCTACCGATCTCCCTTAGTTTTAGGTAAATAATAACCCATCTTACTTACATGGGTATTTAGGTTACAAACCAAGTAGGTCTTAAAGTTTAAGTAATGCCAGACCTTTGGTTTGAAGTTTTGTTTCTGGGACATAATTATTCAATGAATGAGTGATTGCTAGTGGGATCACAGTGACAAGAATATAGTGGAGACAAAACCATCTAGTTTCCTGGGATGTTTAGCAATCACCTGATCCTCAAGTGAATTTATCAACTACAGGCTCACTATCCCTTCTTCCCATACTCTCTGAACTGTTCTGCAGAATTCATTGCTTCCCTCTCTGTTCATTTTGTGATCATGGGCTCTTTGTATTATGATTGGTTTTGCACAGGTCTATGTCTCCTACCAGACATAAAATCCATCTCAAAGACTTATTTGGAAGAGATTATGAATCATCTATGTGCAAATTTCTGGTCCTGCTGTAAACTACACACAGTAAAATACACTCTATCTGTGTTAGGTGAATTCAGTAGGGAGGTGGTAAATGTTGAACAGACATCTATCAAGAGAAAAAAAATCCAGCTTTGTAGCATTTACCAATTTCCCTAATGTAGATACTCATCTGGTTTCAAGCTACCAGTGTGATGTGATTATGGACTTGAGAAGAGACGTCCTGAAGCCCTCCATACTGTAGTATTTCTACTGTACATGCAACAGATGTGAGCAACCTCAACAGCACATACGTGTAGTGAAATAATTCACAAGATCTGTGTTTTGAATACTGATTACCTCTAATTTCAGCATGTTATTGAACTTCAAATTTATATAATTTAATTTTTCATATTGGCCATGTTTAACAATTAGCTCACAAATTCCTGATATTTTAACATTTGGTTCTCTGGAGCAGCTGGATCTACCATGTCACTAAAGTGTCTGAGGCTTTCTGGTGTTCATCTTTATGTTTTCAGTGCTTTATCTATGGCCTTAACTCAGAAGATTTTGGTAAATGAATAAATTGATCAGTGAAATAACAAAAAACATGCAAATATAAAACAAGTCACACATATGAAAAAACTATGGGTGTACTGCATGGCTTCACATGGCCTCAGTTTCACCATCTGTAAGGCAAGAGTCTTGACCTAAGACTTCCTCTGATTCTCATGTTCTACATGTTCTATTTACCAGAAGCGAATTCAGTGAATATGTCAACTATTTTTCTTAGCTGTATGCTTATATTGTGATGACAACGTTTTAACTACCTCATTTGGGATTTAAGCACTAAGTGAATGGGACATTCAGAACTGATTTAGTTTATCTTGAACAGAAACTAAGACTACTTAACTTATTCTGTTTTACTCTTGAATCATTAGGACATTTATTTAGATTTACTGAAACAGGGCATTATAATAGGCTCTTATTTATTTATTTATTTATTTATTTATTTATTTATTTATTTATTTATTTGGTACTGGGGATTGAACTAAGGGGCATTCTACCTCCGAATTATACCCCCAGCCCTATTTTTTATTCTTTATTTTGAAACAGGGTCTCACTAAGTTGCAGAGTGCCTTACTAGGTAGATGAGGCTGGCTGAGAATCCAGATCCTCCAGTCTCAGCCTCCCAAATGCTGGGATTACAAGTGTGCGCCACCACGCCTGGCTCTTATTTAATGAAATAGTATGGCTGTTTCTTAAAGTGGTAGAAAAAGATTTCAAAATAAAGAAGTATTTAATTAAAGCTTAAATGTTAACTTTTTAGAACAGCAAGCCTAAGATTAAAGTCTGATAGGAGTGTTAGGATGTTGTTTTATAAGATTTTTCATATATGATCAGTGGGGGTATAAATTGGTACAATAACTTTGGAAAAATAGTATTATTTGTTTACTATTTTTAGTGCCTTAGAATTATACATAAAAGTATAGATATCATTAGATATTTACATATTTGTACATTATATAACATGATTTGGTCAATTTCATTTCATTCTCTCTTCTCTTCCTTCCCCTTGGTTCTCTTCTTCTACTCTATTAGTATTCCTTCTATTTTTATGAGACACTTGTCTCCCTTTCTTTCTTTTTTATTCTCTAGCTTCCACATATAAAAGAAAATGTATGGCCCTTGATTTTCTGAGTCTGGGTTGTTTGCTTAATATAATACTCTCCAATTTTATCTGTTTTCCTGCAAATGACAAATTTCATTCTTCATTGTGGCTGAGTAAAGCTCTAATGTGTATATATAAAACATTTTCTTTGTCTATGCATCTATTGATGGACACATATGCTGGTTCCGTGATTCAGCTATTATGAATCGCACTGCTCTAAACGTAGGATGCACGTGTCACTATAGTATGCTGACTTTACTTCTTTTGGATAGATATGGAGGAGTGGTATGGCCAGGTCATGTGGTGGCTCCATCCTTAGTCTTTTGGGGAAATCCATATAAATTTCAATAGTAATTGTACTAATTTACAGTCTCATCAATGCAAACAAAAACAGCATAACATTCATGTAACAACATATAAATGTTCATTTTCCCCTACATCCTCGCAAATATTTATTATTATTTGTATTCTTGATGACTGCCATTTCAACTGGAGTAAGATAAAATCTCAGTGTAGTCTTTATTTTAATTTCCCTGATGGCTAAAGATGTGGGACATTTTTTTCATATATCTGTTTGTCTGTTTGTGTTTCATCTTTTGAAAAGTGTCTACTTAGTTCCCTTGTCCATTTATTGATTAGGGTTTTTTCGATGGTAAGTTCTTTATATGTTCTGCATATTAATCCTCTGTCAGAAGAGTAACTGGCAAAGATTTTCTTCCATCCCCTAGGCTCTCTCTTCATACTCTATTTCTTTTTCTGTTAAGAAGCTTTTCAATTTGATGCCATCCTGTTTGTTAAAGCATATTATTTCTTGAGCTTTAGGAGTCCCACTGAAGAAGCTGCTGTCTTTATATATGCACTGGAGTGTTGACCCTACTTTTCCTTCTAGCATTTGCAAGATTTCTGGTCTAATTCTTACGTCTTTGATCCATTTTGAGTTGACTTTTGTGCAGGGTGAGAGATAGGGATTTAGTTCTATTTTTCTACATGTGGATATCCAGTGTTCCCAGCATCATTTGATTAAAAGGTTGTCTTTCTTTAGCATATATTTTTGGCACCTTTGTCAAAGATGAGATGACTATCTGTGTGGATTTGTCTCTGTGTCTTCTATTCCATTGTTCTGTGTGTCTGTTATTATGTGAATGTTATGCTGCTTTTGTTATTATAGTGCTGTAGAGTAAATTAATATTGGATGTTGCGATGATTCAGCATTGCTTATTTTGCTTAGAATTGCTTTGGATATTCCGGGTCTTTTATTCCATATGAATTTTAGGACTGAGTTTTTGGTTGTTGTTGTTGTTATTATGTGAAGAATGTCATTGGAATTTTGATGGGGATTGCATTGAATCTGTAAATCATTTTTGGTGATACCATCATTTGAACATTAATTTTGCCACTCCATGAACATAGAGGTCTTCCAATCTTCTAGTGTTGCCTTTAGTTTATTTCTTCAGTGTTCTATAGGTTTTGTTTTTGTATTTTTTTGCTGTCGTGAATGGAATAATCTACTGATTTCTGTTTCAGCAGGTTCATTATTGATGTACTTTAATGAATTTTTTAATTATCTCTAGACATCATTGCATTGAGCTTTTTGAGTTTTCTAAGTATAGAACCATATCATCAGCAAAGAATGATAATTTGAATTTTTTCTTATTCATATCCCTTTTATTTTCTTCTCTTGCCTAATTGCTCTGACTAAAATTTAAAGTACTATATTGAATGGGAATAGTGACAGTGGACATCCTTGTCTTGTTCCTGATTTTAGAGGAAATGCTTTCAGTTTTCCCCCATTAAGTATGAAGCAGTATTTTGGCATATTTTAATCCAGGTTCTTCAAACTCATCTTCACATGGAACTCCCCTTCTCTACAGATTATAGTGACACTTTGTGAAATACTAGTGTTTCAGGGAACACAATTTGGAAAATGTTGCTCTGAGTGCTTCACTCTGATTATCAGCTGTTAAGTGGATCTCCCTCCCCTTCACCCCAATGGAGTTTAACAGTTATATTAACAGGTTATATAGGCAGAATAGTTTATGTCTTTGAACAGTTTTGTGTTTTCAGTTATTAATGTGGAATTCTACCTTTATAGTTGTCAAACTACCAAATCTGCTACATAGTATGAAGCAAAAACAAGTGGTATGTTAAAAGCCATCTTCAAGTAATAATGGGAAGACTAAGAAACATTTTGCTCATGCAGATTTCCTGAAGATATCCAGTGTAATCTGCCACCTCAGTCACCTCATTTGTAAAATGAGGTAGGTGGATTAGATAAGCCCCAGAGTTCATAATTTATATCTTTATGGTCTTCCAGCTCCCAAGCCTATGATTTATACTCTTAGCCCATGTAATCACTGCAAGGGAAATTCTGGCAATAGGGAGGTTTATGTCCTACAGCCTTAAACACAGTCACAGAAGTGAAGGGGGAACCAGAGAGGAGTTTAATTAAGCTAAATGTTCTGATGTTCGAACGTTGACACACTCAACTATACTTAGATCCAAGAGAATTTTTAAAAAATTGTCCCCTAGGGAGAATAGTCTTGATTTACATGGTACTTCTTTCATTAAATTCAGTGAAGCCTGCAAAACTTGCTAATGAAGGAAAATTATGAAGTATTCTGGCTCAATTTACTTGCTCTCTCCATAATAATTTGGCCTCAGACCATCTGACACAGAATCTGAAGTAATCGGGTTTCAAAGAAATTAGCCCTTCATTCCTTAGCTTAAAGTTCAAAGAAACAAGCTTTGTGCTTATCAGAAAGATTAAGACGATATGATAAAACTGGAATGGTAATTTCATTTCTTTTATAGATATTTAGGTTTAGACATGACATTTTAAAATATTAGATTTCTCTATAGTACTTTTCAGTTTTTTCCAAGGTAAGTTACTGCCATGTCAATCCTCAGAAAATAGAATGAGATGTTTAACCAGTGGATGCAAGGGTTAAATAAACATTTGCTGTTCAGGAATTTTAGATTTTCATGGTGCCCCTTCTAATCCATTCTGTACTTTGCAGTCAGAATAATCAATATATAAGCAAACCTAAAAGTCCTATTTAGATTAAAGGGAGCCCAGTGTTCTCAGTCTGAGATATAAACCCCCTAGCAAGTTTTTGGGGCCCTCTATGATTCAGCTCTTGTCTTCTCTTATCTTGAGTACCTCAGGACAGGCTTTATCTTTAGGTTATAGGTAATTCCATGGTATCAATACCTCCAAATATCTGAAGTTCAACACAGCAGAGATTACTCATGTGCCAACCACAACTCAGGTCAATAGTAGGGAATTCCTTCATTGTGTCCAGTCAGGGTCTCAGATTCACTAAACATCTCCACTTTGAATATTGTTTGTTGTTCCGTAAAAATAAAGGTCCATCCCCTGTGATTTGATGTTCTGGCTTATACAAAGTGACACTTATGCTAGCAACTCATGGTCATCTCTAATCAAATCTCTTACCCCCAACCATGAGGGAGCCAGAAAGACCACTCAGATGATAGGGGACTAGATAAGGGGGAGCAACAGTAATGGCCACCACAAACCCCGTGTCTCTTGCTGGTTACTCTCCCCTGTATATCTGACCTCCAGACCTGTTTACACCATTCATTTTATCTTTTTTGTTCTTTTATATTGCACTAGATCTGTTCACACAGCCAGTTCACTCATATGATTCACTCATTCATTTTTCTCTTTCTTTCCCCTCCCCTGCTTTGCACTGATGCTTAGAATATTATTTTTGTTCTTTTATCATCTTATTTCCTCTTCTCTCTTCTTTTATACCTTTATACCTCAGTTTTCCCATCACATCATTTAGGAGCCTTCTCTGACTACATCTGGAGAGCAGGCTTGATATGGAGATCAGTGTAGAGATTCCTCAGAAAACTAGAAATATATCCACCATGTGATCCAGGCATACCACTCCTGGATATCTTTCCAAAGTGTCTGAAATAAGAATATTTCAGTAATACATACATATCCATGTTTATAGCAGCATAATTCACAATAGCTAAATTATGGAACTAGCCTAGGTGTCCACCAACAGATGTATGGATTACACAATTATGAGATATATACACAATCCCAAAGGCACAAGAGATTAATATGTGGAATTGCATTAAACTCAAGAGCTTCTGTGCAGCAAAGGAAACTACCAAAAACCTCAAGAGAGAGCTAATAGAATGGGAGCTACTCCTCTGATAAAGGACTAATATCTAGAATATACAAACAACTCAAGAAACTCATCACCAAAAAAAAACCAAAACAAATAACTCAATAAAAATGGACAAGTGAACTAAATAGATACTTCACAAAAGAATAAATAAAAATGGCCAATAAATATGTAAGAAAATGTTAAACATCATTGGCAATCAGAGAGATGCAAATTAAAACTTCCCTGAGATTTCACCTAACTCCAATTAGAATGACAATCATCAAAAACACAAATAAAATAAATGCTGGCAAGGATGTGGAGAAGTAGGAGCTCTGATACATTATTGGTGGGATTGCAAATTAGTGCAACCACATTGGAAAACAATGTGAAAGGGTCCTCAGAAGAATGGGAATGAACCTACCATATGATCCAGCTATACCATTCCTGGGTATCTACCCAAAAGAATTGAAACCAGACTACCATAGCAATGAATGCATATCTATGTTTATAGCTGCACAATTCATAATCTTCAAACTATGGAACCAGCCATATGTCCATCAACAGATGGATGGTTTACAAAATTATAGAATATATACAAAATGGAATTCTACTCAGCCATAAAAAAGAAAAAATTTATATCATTTGCAGGGAAATGGGTAGAACTGGAGAATATTATGCTAAATGAGATTAGTCAGTCAAAAAGTGAAGAGTTGGATGTTGTCCCTCATATGTGGAAGCTAGGGGGAAATTGGGACATAGGAGGGATTCCAAAGGAGAAACCTTAGTGGTGTGAAGGGAGGGAACCAAACTGAGGAAAATGGGAGGAGGAGGAAGACTTGAAGAGGGAAATACCTCAATGGCCATGTTGTACATATACAAACTCATCAAAGATAATTGCTGTGCTGAGCGCAGGAAGGTGGGGATGGAGAGAGAGTGGGGTCAGAACTGGGGGAGGCTCAACAAGTGCTGTGTGCATGTATGCCTCTATCACCCTGAACTGCATCAAGATATATAATTAAAATGCACCAATAAAAAAGAAAAAAAGAACAAAATTATGTCATTTTCAGGAAGATGGAAAGACCTGGAGAATATTATGTTAAGTGAAATTAGCCAGTCACAGAAAGTTGAAGGGTCATATGTTTTTTCTCATATGTGGAAGTTAAGGAGTATTCGGGATACAAGAAAGGAACTTTAGATAATGGAGGAGAAACCTCAGTGTGGAGCAAGGGAGGTGGTCTAGGGGAGAGTGGGAGAGAGTGAGAATTAACAAAAAGAAAAAAAATAAAACTTCCATAGACGACATGTACACATGTGAGAACACCAATGCCAATCTTAATATCGTGTGGGGCAGGGGGAGTGAGGAGGAAGCCAAGGGGGAAACTCACTAAGTGCTGTGCACATGTATGTCACTATCACTATTTACATCATTATGATGTGAGACTATAAAACTATAATGCACCAATAAAAGTATAAAAATAAAAATCAAGAAAAGAAAGTGAAAAAAGAAAGAGCAGGCTGATATCAGTCTTTTTTCTGGTCTTTTGTAAAATGTATTCACTTCCAACATAAATCTTAACATGCTATACTCTGAATGCTTATTTACCATTTTTGTCTCACAGAGTTTCCTGACTTACTCTCTGCTGTATTCCAAGTTTCTTGCATGGTGCCTGGCATGGAGTTGACCATTAAGCACTTAATTACCTTTTTCTATTTGAATGAACTAGTTACAAGAGATTCTTTGTAGTGAAGAGTTTAGCATCATTATGGATATGAGAAACTCCTCACCTCTGATTTTCAGACTATTGCTTTGGCTGAAAAATTTATCAAACTATAGGCCTGTTGGTTTTATTTTGGTGGCTGAAAATAAAGCTATCCATTGATGTAGGAAAGAGGGTTGAGTGGCAGTATGTAAGACTGGGTTTAAATTCAAAGGATATTCTAATGTAACGGACTCTATGAAGCTGAAGAAAATGATTACCAAGCAATTCTGCTTATTCTTAGAATCAAGCCTAGTCGATAGAGGTACTCAGCCACCAATATGTTAATTTTCTTTAAAATAAGTTTCCTTCAGTGTTATTGGAAATTTAAACTCAGTCAAAGAATAATAGTTCTCAATTTACAACTGGTTCTGTTTGGGGCAGTTTAGAATACCTCACTGTACACTGGCCTGTTTTTCTAATTCACTCATTCACTCTCACAATTTTCCAAGTTTCTTAGATGAAGCTCAAGCAGATCTGAGGATTAATGCAGTTGTTAAAGCATATATATATATATATATATATATATATATATATATATATATATATATATATATATATATATATTGCATTTGGGATTGAACCCAGGAGCATTCTACCTCTGAGCTATACCCCTATACCCTCAGCCTTTTTTTGTTTTAAGACAGGGTCTTGCTAAGTTGCTGATGCTGGCCACAAACCTGTGATCCTCCTGTCTCAGATTTCCAAGGACTGGGATTATAGGCATGCACCACCATGTCTAGCTAAAGTTCATTCTTAAAGAATGAGTATTAGGGTTATCTCTCAGCCTTACATTGTAGAACAATTGCCACAAAACTAGGAGGGTAATAGCATATAAACAGAAAAAAAATTCCCAACTATATACATAACACATTTATGTGTACATTGTATGCTTTCAAATCTGGAGAGATTGTTACTAGAACATTAAACATTGGGGAGAAACATTTTATGGAAGATGAACACAACCAAACAACTAAAAAACTAAACAACAAATTGTCAAATTCTGTAAAATACTTCACTTGATTTTGAAGACCTGTCTTGGTTTCCTTCAGAGTCAGACTTTAGAGGTTAGTGGTGAACTGAGAGAGTGAGTGAGTGAATCCCTGGGCCAAAATTCAACACCTGCAGAAGAACAGGTGTCAATTCCACAGGATATTGGGAAAGAGGAAACCCCTGAATATCTTCAGTGCTGCTTCCTGCTTTTTCAATCCAGGAAATAGAAACAGCCCTAACAGAATGGGTGGAGAGCTCACTAAGTCAAACAGGCCTAGATTTTCTTCATTTGGTTAGTGTAATTCTAGACCTAAGGGTATTCTTTGCATAATTACCAAATCCAAACACCATTTTCTAATGTACTTCAGTACTTTTAACATATGACACACTTCATTTAATTATGAATTTTATATGATCATTGTATTTTGATATTTTTATTTTATGTACATTAAATTATTTTAATTATTGAAAATATTTCATAATATATTTTGAAATTTTATAAATATTGATGTATTTTATAATTTTATTAGGTAGTTTATTTAAGATGCAGACTATGTGGCACATGAAAAGCATAATATTCTCAGTTATATCAGATTCTCACCGAGGTATGATAAAAATGTGTAAGAAAATGAGAAAAAAATGCTTAGAAAATGGCTTGCAAATGTTAAAAATGTTCAGAAAACTTTATAGATATCCTAAAACTAATGTTTGATCTTGGAATAAAGTACATATAAGTCAGAGAAGGTCTTTTAAAACTATATAAATAAGGGTTATTTGAGAACTAATACTTCTGGAAAATAATAACCAAACTTGTATTGAGTTATTGTCATAATATAACCTTCAACTCAAATATTACCTAAGGATTTTTAACAGAAGAAATATATTCCACACCTTAAGTAAACTTATTGAGCCAGAGAGTGGGACAGGGAAACAACTCTTACACCGAGTGGTAAGGACTGGTCTGTGTACCTCTGACAGAGGTATAGAATTTCCCTCTCATGCCCAGGGCAGAAGAATCAAGATGGCAGGTACGGTACTGGGGATTGAACTCAGGGGCATTCTACCTCTGAGCTATACCCCCAGCCCTAGTTTTTATTCTTTATTTTGAAACTGAGTATCACTAAGTTGCAGAGTGCCTCACTAGGTAGCTGAGGCTGGCCGTGAACCCGGATCCTCTGGTCTCAGCCTCCCGAATGCTGGGATTACAAGCGTGTGCCACCACGCCCGGCTAGCTCAGGTTCTTAATGTTGAAAGAAGGCAGGTTGAGGTCACTAGTTCCACAGTCTGCCTTTTTCCTCTCTTGAGTCTGCCAGAGTCCAGGATCAAGCTGTCAAGTAGTGAATTCTGCATACTACGGCATCTAAAACTCAGTAGGTGAGAGCTCAAAGAAGCTGTAAACACAAGCCTACCTCCTTCATTTTGTGGGTGGGAAACCTCAAGTCCAACAGGGTCCTTTTTGTGACTTGTCCAAGCTCTCACAGCAAGTAAGTGACACAAAAGCCAGACTCTTGGCTTCCAACCCAGTGTATTTTCTATGACACAAGGCAACACATGTGTCATCTCTGGAGAAAGGAACCTAGAATTACGAGGGTGGGGCAGCAATTGAAGAGGTTCAGGTATGTAGTTTTGGCAGCATGCTCCTTCTTAGACAAAGGGGTCATTCTGGAGAAAACGTCCTCATTTTAACATTTAGAGTTCCAAAATGCTCATTAGGATACTTAGTTCTGAGGATAAAAAGGTTCCTTCCTTCTGGAGAAAGAAACAGGCTTGCCCTGGCAAGGGTCCAAAAGCTGCAGATGCTCTCTGTAGGGCCGCATCCACAAATGCCTATCGTGGCTTGTCAGTTATAACCCCACTGTGGAAGAGGCTCCCCAAGAACTGTGATCTCCAGGTCCCTGTGGCCAGGAAGAAGGGTGGCTATAGGAAGGGTGGTGCCTTCTAAAAGATGGCTCCCATCTGACCACCAAGTCAGAACCACTTTTATGAAAAGGATGCTGCTTTCCAGGGTTTCTGGCATGTGTATTCCAAACAGGATCAAGAACATCTGGAGAACTTGGAACCAGCAGTGCGCTTAGGTCATGGCCTCTAGGCAAATGATCAGCAAACTGAGTCACTGAGATGGCTCTTTTATGAAGCATTAGCTGTAGGTCTGGAATCAGCACTGAGGCGAGCCCATGTAAGCGGAGCTCCTTCCCTCCACCCGCTTTCCTGGGCTGGGTTTGTACCAGAGCCCAACTCTCATATGTGAATGCTGCTTTCCAACTGAGGAATTTAGAAGCATGATGGAGGAGAATAGTCATGTATTTATGGGGGAATGCTGAGACAGGTGGAAGAACACCCAGACCTTGGGCCCTTGTAGGTAAATATCTGTAGAGGGTTTAAGAAAGGAAGATGTAGGATGTGGACTGCTTCCAGGAGAAAGAGAGACCTCTGGAATATTTCAATCCTCTGCATCATCTCTCATAGTTGATTAAAGATCATGAATTCGGGGCTCTGTCCTTCTTGTTCCTCCCTGTATATTCTGTGTATGACAAACAGAAACAGAATGACAGGAAACTTGATATGTAGAATATAAATTTACTCAAAAATGGCATTTGTAATTGCACCATTTTAAACTTTGATTAAGCATGATGGAACTTTGACTTAAGCCCAGGTTTTCTGACTCCAAATCAGGTGCTTTTTTTTTTATGGTCAGGAGGTTATCTATTTTCCATCATAAAATGGGATCATCAGAGTGCACACTGATCATTGTCAATAGCTTATACGTATACATCATGAAATATGGAGGTATATACAGTTCTTACCTTCATTATTTAAGTAAAATTCTAGAGAAAAAAATCTTGTAAATTTTAAATGAATTTTATAATAGTGAAAAGCCAATTAAAAAGCCAAACTAAACTAAGCAAAAACAAAACAAAACAAAAAAACAAGAAACAAAAAATTAAAAGGGACTCCAAAACCATAAGTGAGAAAATTCTTGAGTTAAAAAGTATTTTTTCAGTTCTTGGTTCTGGTCCCACAAGGAGTTGTGTCTTTATTTATGTCATTTAGCTTTAGTTTTCCCATCTAAAAAATGATGAAGTTGAACCAAGTGGTGCCCCTGCTTATTTTTGTTAGTCTGATTAAAAGAGTTGGAAGGTTAGCATTTAATCAAGTCATACACTGTATAACATGTTTTAGTCAATGATGGGCCATATATGTTATGGTAGTCCCATAAAATTACATTGCCTAGTGACGTGGCAGCTTTCTTAGTCTGTGTAAGTATACTTTGTGATATTTGTAAAAATCAAAAGCCACTTAATAATTAATTTCTCAGAATGTTTCCCTGTACTAAGAAATACAATTGCATAGCTGTACAAAATCTAGTACTGGTTTCTAGTTGGGCAACTTCTCTTGTCTTGCACTTATTGAGAATCCTGCTAATCCTCCATATACAAAATAGTTTGGAATTAGAAACCAAGGCTCAAAAGGTCACTTTTAATCAGTTCATAATTATGGGAAAATAGAAAACCTGGGTAGCATTTTCCTCAAACTTGTAAAACTAGTCTTCTTAGAAGGTTATCTCATGCTATCTTCCATAGAATATCACCAAGCAAGAATACAGTAAAGAACCTTTGGTAGAACTTCAGAGCAGATCATAGTCTGAAAGCAAGTTCATCATACCTTTTCATATCCTATTTTTTCTACTGTCTCTTCTCAACCTGTGAGGCTTGGCACTCCATCCTGGGAATCTCTTCAAAGATGCTACCAGTAAGCAGGATTGCTTACTTGTTCCACTGCCAAGATGCACTAGTAAGTTACATGCAGAACCAGAAACCAGTGACATGTCAAAATTCAGTATTATTTCAACAACCTCATTAAATGGACTTACAGTCATATCAAAGTGTAATTGGGGATGCAAACCTTGGTTATTTAGGAAATATAAGTGTAATAGTGGTTCTTGTTCACTCACATATATCCTTAAAGGATATCTGTTTAACTCTTGTAAAAGAACTTAAAGTCAAGAATTATTCCAACAATAAAATTAAAATAAAAGCTACGGCTTGGATATGGTTTGAGTGTGTCCCCAAGGATTCATGTGTTGAAATTTAATCTCCATCCTAAACTATTAAGAGGGTAGAAACTTAATCTGACTCTGGTGTTTATAGATGAGTCCTTTGGGAGTTTAGGAGGATTAGATAAGGTGATTAGAATGGAGCCCTCAGCACTGAATTTTGATAGCTTTGTAAAAAAGGAGAGACCAGAAGATATGTACATACGCATTCTTTGTCTCTTGCCATCTGATGCTCAGTACCACTTTGGTACTCTGCCAGTAAGAAGGTCATCTCTAGATGTGGGCCCTTGACCTTGGGCCTCTAGAACAGTGAGCTAAAATAAACCTCATTTTTTTTTAACTTGCCTACTCTGTGGTATTATATTCTTGGCAACTAAAAACAAGACTAAAGTGATAGGCTGGTGAAAATGATTTTGCTAAGGACTTGCACCTTAAGTATTCAAAGCTGAAACAATTTTAATGCAATTTTGGTATGTGTGAAAAGCCCAGAAAACTGCAGGCTAAAATCTTAATATGGCCATCTCTGCAGCAAAGTATTTTTAACTGTGGGTTTCAAAGCATAGTTTTTAATGCTGGAGGATCATGTTGGATCAGTGGGAATTGCTTTGCAGCAGAATCACAGTGAGGCCAAGGCAGTAGAGGCTGATGACAGCTTGGGTCTGAATCATTCAGAATGGCATCAGCTAATGTACGCAAATACATCAGAACTGTTCTTTGAGTCGTGGAGTCATTTCTAGGAGGTCATGGAACTTATGGAAAATCACTCACTCTATGAGGTCTACCCTTCTCTATTAACGTTTGTTAATGAATAAAACCCAAATAACAGTGAGCATTGAGAAAAACTATGATAAAATTAGTCCAGAGTGCAGATATTCGGAATGGTCTGCAGATGGTAATGGAAATAGTAGCCATGATAACAGAAGTAACATATTGAATATTTACTATGCTGTGGAAAGTATGCTGAAGTTTTATTCAGTTCTCTCAATGACCAGTTGGGGTAGGTATTAATGGCCCAATGTTACCGAATTAGGGACCTGAGCCTGGGGGAAAGCAGCAGCATTCTCTTATACAGGTGTGCCTCACCTCCATCTCCCTCTGCTAGGGGGGATATAACCAAGAATAGTAAATGGTCTGAGGAAGTTTCCCAGATGAAAATAGGGAATTTATATGATAATGATGATCTCATTTAATATGCTGATGGAAGTTGAATTAAATTTTCGCTGATAGCTGTAAAAATCTCCCTTTTTCTGCCACTGCCTTGGGCTCATTCAAAGCTTAGAGCAGTGGCATCTTGATTCTAGAGATCATTTATTTTAATGCTATTTATTCAGAACTTCCTGTAGCCCAAGCAATAATACAACAAGCATTGATTTCAGCCTCACTGTGACCTAGTACGCTGGATATTCTTCTCATTTTGTAGTTGATAAAAACAATCTTAGAATGTTTAAGCAACCTTCACAATGTCTTGCACTTACTAAGCGATGGGGCAAGATATGAACTGAGGGCTGCTGACTTTGAGATGCTTTATACAGGGCCAGGGCTTCTCATCCCAGGCGGTTCACTGGAAACACCAAGTACTTTAAAAATTAAAAAATGCTTAGATTTTTCCCCAGACCAATCAAATCAGAATATTGAGATGAGAGAGACTCTGGGCCTCAATATTATCTAAACTTCCTCAAGAGATTCAAAGGCATGGACAAGATGGAGCAACTATGTCATATGCTACCTTCAGCTATCTTGCTGAACATAAACATCTGTTTTAAAAAAACTATGATGGGTGAGTGATTATATTCTTCTACCTACTATACTAGATCTAGTCCCTTCTGTATAGTATTTTATGCCAGGTGGATGATATTTGATCACTGATACAATCGGTTAAACTCTTCAAAGTTTTGGATAGGCAGGAATTTTCCTACGATGGGGCAAATATAAGAGAAAGTGTCAAAAGATGTGTACTCAATGTCCACTGTGATAGCTATTTCACTTTTCCAGTAGAGATAGAATTAGTAGCCTTTGAATTCAGAAATCATGTCCCTGACACCAGAATACCCCATTCCCAAAGTGTTAAATGAATATAGAGGAAAAAGTTCTTGCCATTGTCTTAATCATTTGGGTCAATGGACCGTCATCTTGATGCCAGTAGACACAGGTAGTTGTTGTCAAGGTTTCCAGCATAAGTCTTCCTTCTCCAAGCTGGTGATCTACATGGTATGGTGTAGTGTGGGATGGTGAAGACTCTTAATACTCATGACACTGGAAGATGTTACTCATTGACTAGTGTATTTCTCCTCCTCTTTTTTCCTACCACAAGCATGGGCTCAGAAATATTTTCAACACTGGGACTTATGCAAGAACTACCAATAGATCAAGTTTTACTCAAAGGATAAAAACTATTTTCTATCCCTATCATGGAGAGTTATAGTTTATAAATGATGTTTATGCCCAATACCTCAGTAATGTTGCTCTTTTTAAAATTAAAAGCCTTGTAAAATAAAAGGTTTTGGTGATCATATAGAAGATGGCAGAGTTCTTCATCTTCACTTTGAATGTTAGGTAAATACTTGAGGTTTTTTTTTTTTACATATGCTTACATGTTTCTAAATCTAGCAGAGGGAGTATCCTGCTTTCTCAGACCCTACTTTTAACACCTGATTAATTTCAAGTGCCGACGGTATATTTTATAGTCCCCCCAAGATTGGAGGAGCCAGTTGGGAAAAATCATGTTTGAGGCCTTACAGAATAGATCTAAAAAAATTGAAACTCAAGTTTCTCCCACAACTCATAGTATTCTATTGGTGGGACCTCTCATTCTTGGATTTGTCCCAAAGCCATGTGTAACTCTAATGATGTGGGTCACAAGCATTTTCTTTTTAAATGCTGTCTTTAGAATTGAACATGAAATTATGATCAAATTTTCTCTTGAGTCTAATAGGTTCGATTTTCCCCCTCTCCTCCCCATCTGGAGGAGCTGTGTACTGGCTAGGTTTCAGCTTAGGTAATGATAGCCAACTTCCCAAGTTCTACTTTACTTTATGTGGATCTAATTCTCTACCTTCCCTCATTAAAGTTGTATTGGCAAAGGAAAAAATGTAGCATTCCTTATAGAAATTCTGTCTTTTCCTGGCATGTGAAGTAATGTCCCTTTATCAAATGGCATTGTATCTCTCAGATCAGCACACAGACAATGGCACATTTTATAATATAATGAATAGCGTTTTCTTTGTTGTTCTTAAACTTGTGTCTTAATAACAGGAATTGGAAAACTTACCTGGTGGGCCCTTTTGGTACAGCTTCCAGGCTTAAAAATGGGTTTTATACTTTTAAAGCATTGTAAAACAAAGAGCCTAAACTATATACATAAAGAATAGTCAACAGAGGATATATATCCTCTAATACTTATTGGTGGGCCTTTACAGAATAATTTTGCTGAATCTGGCTTAACATGATCATAGTAGTGATAACAATATTAGTAATACACAATTATGTAGTACTTACTGTAAAATATTTTAAACATTCTTTATCCTTTAACTCAGTTAATTTTCATCCCCATTCTCACTGCTATAATTCAAAGCAACTGACCACAGAATTTAGAGGAAGGAAGATTTATTTACTCAGGGATCTTTGGGGATGCTGGGTTCAATCCATGTGAGGCCAGGGTCTGAAGCTCGGGGCAGCGGGAAATAGAGAGAGGGTGAGAGAGCACAAAGCTCCACTCTCATATCTTGGAGGAAAGAAACAGCAAGCAGGGAGAAGAGAGAACCGTAAGCTACACGTCCCAGTGTATTCATCAGCACTCTCACAGCTATAATCTAAAGACCATGTAACTTAGAAGAAAGAAGATTTATTAGCTCTTGGTTTTGCAGTTCAGTCCACATAAGGCTGGGGACCCCAGATCTCAGGCATAATGGCAGAAAGCAAAGAAAAGGAGAGCACAGGGACTGTGCTCCTTACATCATGGAGGCCAGATGCAAGAGACACATTGGGGGAGGAATAAGGATATATAACCCGCAAGGCTGTACCCCCAGGGACCCACCTTCTTCAGCCACACCCTAACAGACTAGGCCACCACCTAGATAAATCCATTACAATGGATTTATTCACTGCTGGGATTACAACCCTCATGACTCAATTACATTAACTCCAAACACCAATTTATGAGCTCTTCAAGGGGCCATTCTATATAACACTCAGGCACCCCTCCCCAGAAACAAAGCCCTGTCTCCAACATTGCTACTTGTTTATGTGAAGACTAAAGGAACATTCTAAATTCAAATCATTACATATCCCCTGTGTAAGTCAGGAAGCCAAATACTCCCTGCCCCGAGTCAAGCCTTCAGATGAGACTATAACACCAGCCATCAACTTGACTGCAGCTTCATGAGAGACCTGAAACCAGAGACACCCAGAAAAGTTGCCCCTAGATCCTTGACTTACATAAAACAACAACAAAAAATGTTGTTTAAAGCCACAAGTTTTGAGGTTTTTTTTTTTTTTTTTTGTATCAAGATATAAAGATAGACGTTTGTACCTGGAAGAGGATGTATTGCCAATAACAAATACATAAAATGGATTGGCTTTGGAAACAGGGAGTGAGCAGAGACTAGAAAGACTGTAGAATTTTTAGGAGGACTTAGCAAAACCTTAAAAGTACCTTGAACACATTGTCCAAAGTATTTTGGACTTTGGAGACATCAAAGTTGATAAATTGCAGGAAAGTTAAGGAAATAATACTGGGAACTGGAGGAAAATGATACATCCTTGTTTATGTAGTGGCAGAAAGTTTAGAAACATAGTGGCCTGCAGTTATATAGAAAATATGCTTAATACACTGGGTGACTTCCATGCAAATTGCTGAGAATGCTGTCTGGTTTCTTCCTGATAACAGTAAAATGTGAGCAGCGGTGGGGAGAGAGATATTGGGGGAAAGATTGTTAAATAGGAGCCAACACTTGATCATTTTGAAAATTCTCAGCTTCTATAAATGGTAAATGGTGCTATATTTAAGAAATGGCTTATAAACAAAGGTCTAATAGGTCACACTGCTAGGAAGGTAGTCTAAAGGTGAAGCTGAGAATGTGATGTAAAATGTTACTGATAGTGAGCTTAAGATGGTCTCTCAGCCATGTCATCAGAAACTCAAATAGAGGAGACTCACCTGCAAGAGATTAGTAGGTGGGACTTTTATCTAATGCAAATGAACTCAAATAGATTCATGGGAGAACCACTATGGAGTTATAATAATTATATAAGCAGACATTGGACTTGGATTTAGCGACACAGAGTACAGAATGAAGAGAGATCTTCCAATTCTCAAAAATTTTTACTGACAGAAAGAGGGATGGGAAAACGGTTCAAGCTGCAAGTACATGCTACCTGTCATTATGAAAAAAAAAAAAAAAAGGAAAGATGAAGATGACTTAGTGAGTCCAAAGCCCAGAGGGCATAGCTAAAATTTGGGGAGAATTCTCAGATTCTCAGGTCTTGAGACTCAGTTAGGGTTTCCTAACATGTGCTTCCCTAGCATTTAATAGGATTCCTATATGCCAGTGATTACCTTGTGCCTTCCACTTGCCCTATTTGAATATGTCTTAGCAATGAAATTTGTGTATGTGTGTGGAGAAGGGAACTTTCCCCTTTAGTTTCACAAATCTAGAATCTGCATTTGAGAAATTGTGCTCAGGAAGTGTATTTGAGATGAAACATCTGCACCTGCACCTGATTTACATGAAATTCAGGGGCTGAGCTCCTGATGTCATTGTGTGAAACTTTAGGGGCCTTGAGATTGGTTGAGTGTAATTTCCAGGTGGAAAGGGTGTGAATCTTTGGGGGTCAGAGAAAGGATGGTACTAGGCAGTTTCTAAGATGATCTTAACCTAATGGCATTCATTCACTTGAGTGTGAACAGGATTAGTAGTGTTGCACAAGTGCTGGGATGTTAATTCCAATCTTAGGTTATGAAAAAGATTGCGGCTATCATCCTGAGTGCTCTACTTTTATCCGTTTTTTGGGTCATGTGTTGTGGGGGAAGCCAGCAGTTTTGAGGAAGCTATGGGTAGTGGGAACACAGCTGTTTGAGTGATCCAGGAAGTAGATTTCCTCCTTTCCTAGTCAAGCTTTCAGATGAGACCAGAGCTCAGGTCAACAACTTGAGTGCAGAGGGACTATGAGCTAGAGGCTAAGCTAACCTGCACCTGGAATGTTGACCTTCAGAAACTATGTGATAACAATTGTTTGTTGTTTTATGTTGCCAGGTAATTGTACCTACCTGAATTAGTTATTATTCACATTTCATAGGAAAAAAATTAAGGTATAGAAATTTACTCAATGCCATACAACTAAGGAGGAGTGAAACTCAGATTTGAACCGAGGTGGTTTGGCTTCAGAGTCTGTATTCTTAATAATAAGGATTATAAAGAGACTGAAATAAAATAGACGAGACTCTCCACATGTTGAATGACTAGGGTATTAAGCATTAAGCGTCTCTTTGCTGGTGTGTATCCATATGTGTGTACTTGAGCACATGCATTCATAGATACGTACATTGAAAATGGTGCTAGGTACATAGCATAGGGTTTAAGTAGGCTCTTTTGTTTTAAGCAATACTTACTGAAGGTCTAGACTAGCTTTCTTCAATGAAATTCCTGGAATAAAATTTGGTTTTAAGCACTCAAAATTTAGGGAGAATATGTAGGGATAAATAAGCTTAGAACAATTAGATAGATGCTATTGCTCAAATCCTCCTCCCTACTATTAATGTTTATGACTGTACACATTAAAAGTAGGAAGTGGATTTCAAAGTACCAATTTAAATTTTTTGACACATACAAAGGGTGATTCTTGTGAAGTTGTGACTTGCATAAAAAGGGAAATTACTTACAATATTAATCACCTTTTCTTATTAAAATATATGTTAAAATTCTTAATAGACCTTATTTTTAGAACATAGAGTCATAATAAAATTAAGTGGAAGGTATGATATTTCCCATATACTCCCTGCCTCAAAAGATGCATTGCTTCCAAATAATACCTTGTAAAACTGGAGTGGAATTGGCAGGTTCTCACTAAGAAGTCACCAATGGCTCCATCACATACAAGTAAAATAGTTCATCAGATATTAATATTACAAGGAAATATGCATTCACTTGGTTTCAGGGCTTCAGTAAACTGCTAATGTCTTCATTTTGGAGGACTTAATAAGCCTCACTATTTTTATTTGCTCCTGTTGATCATTTTTTGTACATGTAGCCACCATGACAGCAAGATTTTGTAGACACAGCTCAATAAAGGGCTATATAAATTCCATTTATTTGTCTTCTCCCATTATAAAGAGGTTGGTATACTGGTATGTGGAGTAAGGGACTATATGATATTTGGCTAGGAGATGCTTGTTCCTATCCAGCCTTTGATGTATTAACGACTTCTGATATACCTGCTTTCCTATGTTCCTTAGAATAGGTCTTGACTGACATGGAGGAAAATTCTTGAAAAGTGTATGCACCTATTGGTGTCTCTAACCATCAGTCTTGTTTGCTTTTTGATCAGCCTCTGGTAGAAGAATGAGCAAAGCATCAGCAACTGAAACTCATTTTTAAAAGCCAGAACTTTATTGAGGAGAAAGATGCAGATTTCTGGCTGGGGATGTAGCTCACAAGCTGAATATTTGCCTAGCATGTGTAAGGCGATCCCCAGCACAACATAAAGAAGAAAAACAAACCAAGCAAACATGTTGCTGATGTTCCTGGAAGTATACCTTCAACAGCATCTTCTCTTCCCCAAATCCCTAGAGATCAGAATTTGATAGTTTCAGTGCCATTCAAAGCATGGTCTGCACACCAGTTGTGTCAACAACACCTGGAATCCTATTAAAAATATAAATTCTTGGGCCTCACCCGAGGTGTACTAAATCAGACTCTCTGGAGCTGGGCCCCCAAATTTGTGCTTTAGCAGGTGATTCTTAAACACATTATAGTTTGAGAAGCACTCGTGAGCCTGGACGATAAGTGTAGCTAACTTTGTCACTGGTTCTTGAAATCTGAAATACACAGTTCCAGTACTTTTGGCAAGAGTTATTTTGCTCACAGTGAATTTTTCCCTTCACACCTCATTTTTTCTCCTGTGGAGTAGTGATATTTGAAATGTGGTTTGTTACAAATCACTTAAAAGGGGGAAACTCCTTAACAGAATAGATTGATGCTCGCATATACCCATATTTTCCCTCTGGGGACCCTCTTTTATATTTGACTGTCCAGAGATTAGATTACTTTTTCCTTTCATTTGAAAAATGCTGTTAACAATTACTAATTGTAACAGCCTCGTCATTTAAGTTTGTGGTTAGAACTGAAATGTCTATTGAATCTCTCTTTTTCAAAACAAGAGATCATTGTCATGGTTCCATGGGGCAAAAATAAACTTTCTGTGCCATTAGAAAAGAATTATTAGCAAGACCTAATAACTCTTTATTATAGATTAAAAATTATTTACTTATATAACTTCTCAATGATTCTATTTAAAAGAAGGTAGTTATCTCTTTATCTATCTGGGGGTCTTATTAGTTGCTATTTCAACTGTGCCAGGAAATTATACTGCCATTATATTATATGCTGTTTTAAGCTTATTGCAGATGTGGAGCCTCATGTCAAGACTGGAACATTTTTAATCTTTCCTGACTCCTAAAACAAGAAGACAATAAACACTTCTGACAAACTTCAACCATGTACTGGCTTGGTATTAATGAACAGGTCAGAGGTGGCCATCAGGGATGTTTCTGAGGAATGTTCTTAGGGAAAGCTTATTGGCTTAGACCTACAGCTCCATGAAATAGGTGATAACAGGCATTGGCAGGAGAAGAGGGAGATTAAAGAGGGGAGGGATCTACATGGCCTTTAGAATTCACAGCACTCTCCTTTCCCTCCCATAATGCTCATGGGTTTGAGACCTGTCTAAACCACAACCCCTACACTTGACACCTCCTTGGACAGTCCTCTCTTTGTGCCCCATAGGTCAGACTACCATGCACTAGGAGGAATGATTCTGAAGTCAGATTTGGGCACTCCCTCTGTCTCATATTGACCTTGGGGAACTTATAGATATTTGAGCAACTGCCTTAGGAGGGATATAGCACTTAGATCCAGCAGGAGGCAAGAGTCTTTGTCCTGTGTTTTCCTTCCTTTCTCCAAATCCTCCCTGCTTTGTTCTGTGATGGTGGATATATAATCCTTTGCCAATTTTACCTTCTGCTGTATCATCATTCTTTCTCCTCGCTGACTAAAGTGAGGCAGGTAATCATAAATCCTGCAATAATTTTTGCCTGATTTCTTACTTCCTCCAGGTTATAGCATAAATGAAACAATTTTTTTTAATTTAAGATTTTTTAAGTTGAAGAAACATGATTTGTATGATTAAAGCCAAATGTATTTTGAATCTGATTTTTATGTATGTAAGGCAGGTCTTGTTAATTTCAAGTATATTACATAGAAACACTCAATTAACATATTCCATAAAGCAAAAAAATTTTTAAGAAGTTAACATCCTTTACAACCAAAATTTACACAGAATTATGATTGGTGTATGAACTAAATCATTCTTTCCCATTGTGAACATGAGCCAGAATTCTGTCTCCTTTATTAATTTTTACTCTGAAAATATTTAATAGATGCCTACTTCTTGACTCATGCATGATTTTGTTCCTGCCCTCTTGAGTAGGAAGAATCGATCAAGTTTACCAGTTCATTGGCCTCCCTTCCCAGCCTCCTCATCCTTCTCTTGATTCTAGGTTTCTCTTCTCTCATCTTTTTTTCTATTTCCCAGCTTTTCTTTCTTCCTTTGTCTTTGAACATGTTTCATGTGACTAAGTCACTCAGTGATACGTACGACTGGTTTGGAAGTCATTCTAAAGTGTCTGTTTCCTGAAAATACTTCCAAAATATTTCTAGACATCTATATCAGGATAATTTATTTTCACTGACTCTCTCTCTCTCTCTCTCTACACACACACACACACACACACACACACACACACACACACATTTGTATTTAGAATAACACACATCTATATATTTATCTATTTATGTATCTATATGTATATATATGTATATTTATACACACATATATAGATGTGTGCATAAATATATATGTATATTGAGCAATTTGCCTAAAACAAAAGCTCTCAAGTTGTAGGTTGCATTAGGATCAGCTAAAAGTCTTGTTGCTACATCCTACTCTTGGAGTATCAGATTTGGTAGGTCTGGGGTGGGGTTTAAGAGTTTGCACTTCTAATAACTTCCCAGTGATGATGATACTGAACCACTTGCCTAGGACATTGTTTTATAGGCTTTTTGTTGACATGCCTTTCTTTGTGGAGTAATTAAAGGACAAAAATGTGATAGGATGATTTCTGGTGATGAATGACCAGATGGGGTTAAGGGCCCCCAGATCAACCACTTTCTCCAAACTACTTTTAATCTCCAGGAAATGTCCTGTATCTGGCTCATTAACCCTTAAACTTGCATTCCTATTGATGGAGCTAGTGGAGTTGTTGGTTTTGGGACCCCCCCCCCCACCACCACCACCACACATATACACTGAAGAGAAATGGAGTAATAATATGGCATACTATCTCTCCGGATTTCCCTTGTCCAGTACATTGTGGCCATCTATGAATAATATTTTAGGTTGGGATATTTGTGTACTTTTTTCTGTTTCTTTGTATAAAAATTCCAAATACTTGCTCTTGTGTTCTTCAAAGACTATTTTAATGATTTGCAATGAAAGCAAACATTTAGCAAAGTAAATAATCTAGACAAAATGTAATGTAGATATTTCAGTAAAAAATAATTTGGTAGAATTTAATTGCTAAAGAGTCTCAACTTATTTAACTATCATATTCAGAAAGAAAAATAAAAATATTTATGGTTTTATGCTGATATATTCAATTAAGTGATTTTTCCTTTATAAGTCTTTATTTGAATGTCTTTCCACCCTCCTAAAGTGCTTCCTTACCTCTTTTTTTTCTGTCTTAAACTATCGTTCTGCATCTGATTATATCTTAAATTGGTCAAATTAATCTATTAGTTAATTTTCTACTAGTAAAAATGGACTGATAGTTTTTATATAATTACAAATATAACTTCTCTAATCCTTAAAACAAGTAATCTTGTTAAAATTAACACAAAAGGATACTGCATTTTAAAATTGTACTAAAATTATTGACTTCTAATACAATAAGTATTCCTTACCCTATAGCCTTGATAGGTAGGTGTTCACTATTATTCATTTAGCCCCCTTTTGAGGACAATCATGAATCACTTTTCTAAATTAATGAATAATATTCTTTTAGATTGAGTTAGCTATATTTGTCTCATGAGCTAAGCTATATTTTGATAGCACAATAGATTTTTATGGTACTACTTAAATGTTCTCATCACAAAGAAATGATAGGAATGTGATGTAATAGATATGTTAATTAGCTTGACTTAGTCATTCCTCAAATATATAATCTATCAAAATGTACACCATATTGTACATCATAACTACATATAATTCTTGTTAATTAAAAACAAAAATGGAGCCAGGCGTCGTGATGTATGCTTGTAATCCCAGTATTTGGGAGGCTGAGACCTGAGACCGGAGGATCCCAGTTGCAGTCCAGCCTCAGCTACTTAGTGAGGCCCTCTGCAACTTAGTGAGACCCTGTTTCAAAATAGAGACTAAAATATAGGGTTGGGTATGTAGCTTGGAGGTAGAATGCCCCTAGGTTCAATCCCAAGTACTGCCAAAAAAAAAAAAAAAAAAAAGGAAATCACTTTTTAAAGCTTATGAAATGCTAAATGTAATTTTAGCATATCTCTGTTTCTTTTCATTGTGTGACACTCCTATAGTTGTCCAAAATCTACACCAAAGAGATACTCATCTTTGAAGGAAAAAAAAAGGTGAGGGATTAAGGAAGGTCCAGCCTGTTTCCTGGACACAAGATTAGAAGCATGACTCTGATGGCAACCATCCTCTAAAACAGAAATGGAAACAGTCTCTCAGCATGGTGTCCTACTTATAAACTTTGCGACAACTAAGTTTCATATTCAGTCTACAATTAACTCTTGCTCTCACCATCCACCCATGTTGGTTCAATCTTTATAATTATACAGTAATAAGCATCTACTATTTGAAGCTTTTGAGTATATCACATAGTCTAAGCCCTTTGAAAGGCAAAAAAACCCCAAACCTTGCTTATATATGTTTGCATCTGCCATAAACCCATCAAATTAGGTGTTCAATATATTTTTATTTGTTCTATTCATTATTATTTATGCTATCATAATATCCTCCTATCTAACTCATGTTTTGTCTATCCAGTTCCTGTTCCTGGTACTCTGCTTTCTCGCTCGCGCTCGCGCTCGCTCTCTCTCTCTCTCTCTCTCTCTCTCCCCTCCCCCTCCCCCCTTCCTCCCTCCTCTCAGAAGTAGAAATCAAAGTCAGAGCCTTTATTCTCAGAATTTGTTTCTTTTTACTGTTCTTTATCTTTCTTCCTTCTTTGATTGCATCCTTATTCTCTTATTATTTTCTAAAAATGCATCTTTCTTTTTCCTACCCTAAAACAACCATAAAAACTTTTCTTTGAATTTCTAATCCCTTGAATTAACACTATTTCTCAC
>PVLC010013826.1:0-17711 GCA_004027655.1 Graphiurus murinus
TTCTCTCATATTCCCCTAACCACTTGGGCAAGTCAAGCTCTTCCAGGCGTCTCTCCTTGGCAAGGAAAGCAGGCTCCAGGTCCATGGAAAAGGAGGCACAAGCCTCTCTACTGGCATCCTCAGCCTTGAGCTTCTGCTAGTGAAGTTCCTGTAAAGGACCAGCAAGAATTCTTCCTGTCTCAACAGCCCCCCAGGCAAATAAATTAAATGAATAATGATGAAGTTATTTTGACAAAGCAATCAATAAAATAGAAAAACTTATCAAAGGTTACTTATTACATTTAAATGAAATAATTTCTTACATAATCAAAGCTGTTAAAACAATTAGGAGTAAAAAGAAGTCATACTTCAGTGTCTAAAAATAAAGCTCATAGTAAGAAATCCAGCTCTTCAGAAAAAATGTGTTTTAAAGTAATTTTTTAGGGGAAAGAAACAGTTATGAAGAATCATTAAATTTCTTTGAATTGTCTAAAAAATGGTCGTTCTGTCCATTTCAGGAAATTATAGGGTAGTATAGTTAAATAAAAAACTTTAGTTCAGAAAACTTCAGTTATCTAAACTGTTCACTAAATATGCGGAAATGGTTGTAAAAAAGAAGGGGAGGAAGCCCAGCGTGATGGTGCACGCTTGTAATCCCACTACTTGGGAGGCTGAGACCAGAGGATCCAGGTTTGCAGCCAGCCTCAGCTACTTAGTGAGGCCCTCCGCAACTTGGTGAGACCTTGTTTCAAAATAAAGAATAAAAAATAGGGCTGGGGCTGTAGCTCAGAGGTAGAATGCCCCTGAGCTCAATCCCCAGTGCTGCAAAAAATAAAAAAGAGAGGGGTAGATAGACCTCTGAACTACATAGCAGTTCAATACCCTTTCTATGTACCTGATTTTGAAGCCTACATTTGTACTAACAAGATCTGAAGTAGTTTCAGTAATAACACAATACTTATAAAATGAAGTTGGTTTCTTGAATTTTAACACAAGACAAAAACAACCAAATGTGTTAATAAGTTAATAATTCTTACTCTGTGGTATTCATTAGAACTCAAAACTTATTTATATAGAGTATAATAAATTAAACTAATAAATGTTTCTCTAATTAGGAAAAAAGCTAACTTTCAACAATAATGCACAAATTATGGAAACTTGCTTTACATAATTCATACATATGCATAAGAGGAGAAACTTAAATCACATCTTAACTGCACTAAAAATATAATTTTTAGTTCTTTTAAAAATCAAAGTCAACGCCGGGCGTGGTGGCGCACGCTTGTAATCCCAGCATTCGGGAGGCTGAGACCGGAGGATCCGGGTTCGCGGCCAGCCTCAGCTACCTAGTGAGGCACTCCGCAACTTAGTGAGACTCGGTTTCAAAATAAAGAATAAAAAATAGGGCTGGGGCCGTAGCTCGGAGGTGGAATGCCCCTGAGTTCAATCCCCAGTACCGCAAAAAAAAAAAAATCAAAGTCAGCTGGGCGCAGCGGCACACATTTGTAATTTGTACTTGGGAGGCTGAGACAGAAGGATTGCAGGTTCATGGCCAGCCTCAGCTACTTAGTGAGATTACTTACCCTCTGCAATTTAGTGAGATGCTGTTTCAAAAATAAAGAATAAAAAGTAGGGCTAGGGGTGTAGCTGGGAGGTAAAATGCCCCTGGGTTCAATCCCCAGTACCCCAGTACACACACACACACACACACACACACACACACACACACACACACACACAAAGTCCTTTTGAACATATGAGAACTCTTGGAACAGTTTTATAAATTTGGACTTGTATATATGAATTTTTTTGTTTTGATTTGCTTTGTTTTTTGAGTACTGAGGATTGAATCCAAGGGCATTCTACCTGTGAGTTAGGCACTCCCCACCCCTTTTTTTGTTGTTGTTTGAGGAACAGGATTTCTGTAGGATGCTAAGGGTCTCACTAAATTGCTGAGGCTGGCCTTGAACCTGTGATCCTTCTGTCTCATCTCAGCCTCTCAAGTACTGGGATTATAGGAAATGTACCACACCACGTCTAGCTATATGAGGGGTTCTTTGCTGGTGGTGGTTTTTGTTTTTTATTTTTTTAGCAAGAAATATGAGTATACCACATACTCAGTCTAAAATGAAAAAAGGAGACATACAAATATAACTATAAATAAATAATTTTAAACTCCCCCCTCTTAAAAAAAAACTTCAATTTATCAATTACTTTGGTGACAATAAATTCAAATTCTTGTTCAGGTCAAAAACTGCAACAAATTTTTATACCCTGTTTCATTTACACTTTATAAAAAAAGAATTTTATAAACTTAGGCAAGCCCACTGTTATAAAAGTACCATGCATAATTTATAACTAATGTCTGTACATATACACAGCATATACTTTTAAAGTCTGTAATGGTTTCTAAGTGTCATTCTACATACCAGAGTTCAACAATAAAACTCACAAACGCTGAAATGATCTTTTGTTTTTAGAGAGAGAGAGAGAGAGAGAGAGAGAGAGAGAAGCTAGTATAATCAACAGCTGCACAAACAGAAGATGTCACCAGTAGGAACAAACTGACAAACTTTCTCCTATAGTTATAACTCTGTGTGGTTTCCAAACTTATCTATTGTGACTCCAAGGACTTCAGCATCTATCATACATCAAAACATACCACCTACATATTAAAACCCATATAGATAATGTATGAGGTAAGCAAGATTCTGGCAATATTTTGGTATTAGTATAGAAATCAAAGAAAAATGTTTTGTATAGCAGACAACATAATGTTTTGGAAAAACAAGCTGGGCATGGTGGGACATGCTTGTAATCCCAGCATTTGGGAGGCTGAGACTGGAGGATCTGAGTTAATGGCCAGCTTCAGCTGCTTAGTGAGGCCCTCCGCAACTTAGTGAGACCCTGTTTCAATATAAAGAATAAAAAATAGGGCTGAGGGTGTAGCTTGGAGGTAGAACTTACTACTTAATACAGTCTTATTCTCAATTTGAATTTCCATGTTTAATTTCTCTACTTTTGCCATGGGTGTGTGTGTGTGTGTGTGTGTGTGTGTGTGTGTTACCAGAGATTGAACCCAGGGGCATTTTACCTACAAGCTATACCCCTAGCCCTATTTTATTTTTTATTTGGAAACAGAGTCTCACTAAGTTGCTGAGGGCCTTGTTAAATTGCTGAGGCTGGCCTCCAACCTGCAATCTTCCTGTGTCAGCCTCCCAAGAACTGAGATTACATGTATTTATTTAGATATCAAAATTTTTGTAGCAGAGAGCTATCTCTTTGAAACTAAAAAACAAAAACGTGGAATAAGTGTAAACTAAACAGTCTGATGATTTCTTGTATTATTATCTACTTCAAAAATCCCAACATTATACATGGTAAAATTATCTTTATATTTCAAAAATTTCCAAATTAATGAAAAATCAGTAGTAACCAATTTCTGAAACCTATCTTTGAAAAAATACTTAAGCAGTTTCACTCATTTTTAATTCTGTGTATATCTCTAAGCAAATGTCAATAAGTAAAATGTCTTTGATGTGAATAATCTAGAAAAATGATGAATTTTTCAGAACATGAAATTATAAAAATATTGCTTCAGAGAGTTTATTAGACAAAGGAACTCAGATCACTGAAAGCTTATTTAACCCAACAACTATGCCTTGACCACATGTTCTAGAAAGGGCACTGTACTAGAGCAATTTAAAGGAAATGAGCAAACACTGAGAAGCACACATCAGCAGAGAACGCACAGTAAACTTCTCAGAGATGGAACCTACAGAAGAATGCAAATAATTTTCCCAGATTAAGCAACAAAAAAATGACACCCACTTAAAATCAAAACTGTAGAATGTAATGAGACACTCTCCCACAGTGGAACTTCATATTTTTTACCCACAGAAAAAAATATAATCATAGAAAATCTCCATATTCTTCCTATTCTAAGGTAAAAATATGACATATCAAACATTAAGATATTTTACATCCCATGTCTAAAGATAAAATAAATACCTTTTTTTTTTTTTTTTGGCGGTACTGGGGATGGAACCTGGGGGCATTCTACCTCTGAGCTACAGCCCCAGCCCTATTTTTTATTCTTTATTTTGAAACAGGGTCTCACTAAGTTGCGGAGGGCCTCACTAAGCAGCTGAGGCTGGCCATGAATCCAGATCCTCCAGTCTCAGCCTCCCAAATGCTGGGATTACAAGCGAATAAATATCTTTTGAGGAAAAAAAAAAATTAATGCTTAAGAGATACCTGCTGGCTATACTATTTTCTGATTGTACTGAAAAGTAAACCACTTGCCAAAACAAACCAGTTTATCAAGACTTCAGAAAAAAAAAAATCAAAGTACTTAATAATCTGCCCACTTGCTTTGCTCTCCACCCATCTTGCCCCTTTTGTGGTACTGGGGATTGAACCTCCCCAGGACTTGGGGTATTCGACCTCTAAACGACACCTCTAGCCCTATTTTTTCAAACAGGATCTTGCTAGACTGCTAAAAGTCTCACTAAGTTGCTAAGACTAGTCTTGAACCTGCAACCTTCCTATCTCAGTCTCCCAAGTACCAAGATTACAGATGTGTGCCACCATGCCCAGTTACTTGCTATTTTTCTTAAAACAGACCAAATCTAATTCTGTTAAAATCCAATGGCATCTTTCTAAAAACCAGCTTTCTCGATTTAATATTATTTTTAGACTAATTTATTAATTTCTGGTTTGATATTTATTACTTTCTCTCTTGCTTTGGTGGGGTTTTCTCCCTAACTTCTTGCTTTGGATGAGTAATTTTATTTTCCTTTTAAAGTGTCTAACATAGCCAAGTGTGGTGGTACATGCTTGTAATCCCAGTACTTGGGAGACTGAGACAGCAGGATCACAGGTTTGAGGACAGCCTCAACAAGTAGTGAGATTCTCATCAACCTAGCGAGACCTGTTTCAAAATAAAAATAATTTAGGGCTGAGGGTGTGGCTTGGAGGTAGAATGCTCCTGGATTCAATCCCCAGTACCACCACCACCAAAAAAAAAAGTGTCTAACAATGAAAGCATTTTTAACTATGCATTTGCCTCAGAGTATAGCTTCAATCATATCTCACAGGTTTTCATATATAGTATTTTATTATTACTCTGTCAATAACCTATCATTCTATTTTTTAATTTCCTATCTGGCCTAAAGGTTTAAAAGTGTCTTTTTATATTTTCAAATGAGTATTTCCTTAAAATGAGCATACATTTATTTTCTGACTATAAAAGTAATCTTTTTTAAATCTGAAAAGATGGGTAATTTATATACATATATAAAAGCCAATTATGTTATTACTGAATAATAACCATTTTACTTAATTTATTTGGAATACAGTTGTCTCTCAGTATCCAATGGGAACTGGCTCCAGGACCCCAACCACAGATACTAAAATCCATGAATGCTCAGGTAGGTCCCTTATATAAAATGGTGAAGTAGCTGGGAGTGGTGATACACATCTGTAATCCCAGTACTTGGGAGGCTGGGACAGGAGGATCACAGGTCCGAGGACAGCCTCAGCAAGTAGTGAGACTCATCAATCTAGCAAGGACCTGTTTCAAAATAAAAATTAAATAGGGCTCGGGTGTAGCTCAGAGGTAGAATGGCCCAGTAGCACAAAAGCAACAACAACAATAATAATAATAAAATGGTGGAGTATTTGGATATAACCTAGCAAGTTCTCTGGCATACCTCAAATCATCCTTAGGCTGCTTATAATATCTAATACAGTGCAAATGTTATATAAATAGTTGCTATTCTGTATTGTTTAGGGAATAATGACCAAAAAAAGGCCTGTACATGCTCAGCATAGATACAGTATTTTTTAATACACCGATGCAGAACTCTCAGTTAGAAGACTGACTATAAATTTAGTTTGGAGTGTTGATATTTGTGTTTGTTCTGTGGTACTAGGGACTGAACACAGGGGTTCTACCACTTAGCTACACCACCAGCTCTTTTTATTTTTAAACTGGGTCTCCCTAAGTTACCATGTGCAGACCTCAGACCTGAGATCCTCCTGTCTCAGCCTCCCAACTACTGGAATTAGAGAAGTGTACCATGGCGCTGGCCTCAGAGTGCTGATATGATCTGAAGTTTATAAATTATTTAAAGGGAACAGCTTTAAGCCAAACAATTTTATATTCTTATTGGTGAACAACATTGCATGAAATCACATGTATTCATTACATCTGTTTTTCTAAGAATTAAGGAATTTGAAACCAGTAATTTTGTAGATTCTTTTAGAAGATTTTATCTAAGTCCTATGGTAGCACATGCTTGGGAGGCTGGGATAGGAGGACAGCAGGTTTGTGGCCAGCCTCAGCAACTTAGGCCCTCTGCAACTTAGTCTGACTCTGTTTCAGAATAAAAAATAAAACAGGGCTGGGGGTGTGGCTCTGAGGTAGAATGTCCCTGGGTTCAATCCCCAGTACCACCAATACACATACACACACACACACACACACACACACACACACACAAACACATAAAATGTTAATATACTAAAAAATTAAGCCAACATTTAAATTATTTGTAATAATACAAAAGAGACTATGAGCCAGGCATGGTGGCACACACCTGTAATCCCAGGTACCCAGGAGACTGAGGCAGGAGGACTGCAAGGTTGAGGCCAGCCTGGGCAAGTTAACAAAACCCTGTCTCAAAATAAAAGAAAAATGTAGCCGGGCGTGATGGCGCACACTTGTAATCCCAGCATTCGGGAGGCTGAGACCGGAGGATCCGGGTTCGCGGCCAGCCTCAGCTACTTAGTGAGGCACTCCGCAACTTAGTGAGACTCGGTTTCAAAATAAAGAATTAAAAAATAGGGCTGGGGGTGTAGCTCGGAGGTAGAATGCCCCTGAGTTCAATCCCCAGTACCGCAAAAAAATAAAAAGAAAAAAAAAAGAAAAAAAGAAAAGAAAAATGTTAAAGGGTCGGGGATATAGCTCAATGGTAGAGTGTTTGCTACCATATTTGAGGCCCTGAGTTCCATCCCTAGTACCAAAAGTGAAAGGTGGGGGGGGGGGGGACATGAAAAGAAGAGAAAAAGACTGTGAACCTCAAGTGTTTTGTCACTTCTAAGTCCATGTTTATTAAAAAATCTCAGAACACTGTTTCAAATTTCCTAAAAATAGACACTAAAGCTTTATAAATAAAATGAGCTCCATCATTTATCCTCACATCCCTTAACACAAGCTTCTTTGTAGAAAAAAATTATGCATTATTCCAAGTAATATCTGTTCTTAGAACATCTAACTCTGACAGTTAAAATTAAGCTACCTGTTCTGATTTAAAACATTTGTACAAAAAGAGAATAATCCTGAAATTCTCTTCTGGTTGGTTATAACATTCTTTCAAGTAGTCCATTATTGCAATTAAGATTTATCTACCTAGCACAATATTCCTAGTGAATTACTCTTTTATCAGACACAAAATATTTAGATTTAAAAAAAAAAAAACCCACATTATATTACTGTAGTACTACATTAAGTACTATTTGTTAAAAATCAAACTTCAAGCTAGGGTAGTAGTATGCATGAGGCCCAGGGTTCAATCCCTAGCAAAACACACACACACATACTCCCAAGCTTCTATAAATTGCACTAACCACTATAATATTATAATGAGCGAGTTTTAATGCTTTGGCATTTCCAGAAGTTCTGAATACAAGCCAACACTGGTTTAAAAGGGAAAAACAAAACTTGTGGGGAGGAAAAAAAGGAACTCAGCACGTTGTACATATACTTTTTAAATACTTTTTACCTGTATAAATTCATTTCAATAGTAGGAATATAAAGTATTTTCAGTAACCTGGAAAAGTTATCACATTACTCTATGGTATAGTGGAAACAATAAAAAATTGCACAAAGTTGAAAAATCTCAGCTCATTTAAAATTAAGTTAATGTTTCTTATCCCTTTTTTCAAGGATCAACCTTTGAGAATATGAAAAATGTATTTATAAAATGAAGTGTGCTTCTTCTAGATTAACCATAGACCCTGAAATTAACTGCCTAATGCAGTAACTAGGCAGAGACACATCATATTTCAGCAAATGTTTTCTGAATATGTGGGAAAGTGGGGGAGTTCAAATTATTCTCTCCATTTAGGGTTAGGCTAGAGAAGAGGCAAGAGATACTGGGGGAAAATCTTTAACTTAAGACTTTCATCTTTTTCATGATTTTTTTTTCTAGTTCTTAAATTTCTACAAGGTTTTCATAGGTTGTGGACTTCGGAAAGATGTTGGATGAAAGAGGAAGAGGCTCTCTAAGTAATTTGCTCACAGCGCTTGCTGTTAAGATAATCACAAACAAACAACTATGCCAAAAGTTATCATCTAAATAGCTAATTACATTTCCTCTAGGATGAAAGGAACCATAAATATACACATGGTGGCATCACTGGTTACAATTCTATCATCTTGGTGAAGGACCAAAATGTTGAACCCTTTCATTAGTGACAAACATACAAGGAAATGGTTCAAGGCAATTTTTCTATTCATTGGTCAAACTTTGAAATCTCAGGTATTTGGACATAGGCTGTATATAGACTACTCTGGGTCACAGGAAAGTGTCTTTGCAAAGTCCTAACAATTTTGCCCTGGTAACTCACGTGTTGTTTTATAAAACTCTGTTTGCGCTGTATTCACATGAAACTTTCTTTTTTTTTAATTAAAGCTTGTGTAAAAACAAATATGCACAAGTAGGAAGCTGTGCTTTGCCTGCTTAAGAGTCAGATTTCAAAATCAAACTGGCTCTTGCTACATATAGACATACACAGGAATTCAGGAAATCTTGTCTCATTTACTCAGGTGCTAATTACCCATTTGTAAAACTAACAGCAAATCACTAGCCTCTCTCTTCCCTTCGTCTGCTTGCCTAATTCATCCCTGGACAAGGCCCTGGAAGAGGGTAATGGACAGTGGATAAAAGACTTCATCAAATTAAGTCGTTTCATAATGACTTAAGAGTGGGAAATACTGGGGAGGAAAAGCTATTATTTTATATTATTTTTACATTGACATTATTCCTGCCTCCCAGCACCTACTAGCATAGACAATCAAGAATCTGGTGCAATTAAAAACACAACAGTAATGGGGACTATTCTGCGAATACGAAAAGGGGCTCGGAACTGACCTCAAGCTCCTATGGCCTTAAAAGATAAGCTCAATTTTTATATAAACAGTAATCACAATTTCTGCAAGATAATTAGATAGGAGGACGAGGGGAAACCATAGTTATCATTTCCTAAAAGAAAGAACTCGCTAAGCCATTGCAAAAACAATGCTCCGCTCCACTGAACAGAGACTCGAAAGGCCCGTGATCCCTCTTCATCTGTAGTTACCGCACATTCTCTGACGGTTCCTCTGGGTAAGAAGCCGCCTTTCCACCTTGAAAACACATTCCAGAAGTGAAGGTGGAGAAGGGGGAGGGGGTCCGCTGGAAGTTATAATCCCTCCCCTCCGGAGGGCACGGACAACTTGAAGCCTAGCCCGGGCCCGAGGGGGGTCACCGGGGCTGGGGACCCCGCGCCCGCGGCGGCGCGGGCAACAAGCAGGGCGCCGGGCATTTGCGGGCTCCGGCCGTCCAGGCCTCGGCCTCGGCGGCTCCGGCCTGGCCCGAGAGGAAGAGGCGCCCCTCCAGCCCCGGCAGGCCGGCCCAGCCTACGCCGCGTACCTGGTCGGAGGGGGCTCGGTCCATGGCGCCTGCAGCCGCGACAGGTCTGCTCTAGTCGGTGTGCGGAGCGCCTCGGGCCGCTTTCTCCATGGCCCCCCGCTCGGGTCTAGCCGGGGCTCCGGACGTCTGCCACTCTCCAGCGAGCCGCGACACCGAGTCGGCTACGCCACTGGCAGAGCAGGCGGCTCCAGCTCCGGGAGATGGAGGAGGCGGTGGCAGGCTCGGGGAGGGATCATCTGGGACGGAAGCCGAGGAGGGCCCAAACGGGCGGGGGCGTAGTCGGAAATGGAGGCGCGCGGAAGGCAGAGGAGGAGGGAGCAGGCCGAGAGGGGCAGTGGGCGGAGTGGCCGTAAATGGCCCGAGCGGGGGTAGCAAGAACGCCGTCTGGCCGACGGGATGAGGCCAGATGGAGATACCCAGGAATGGCTGCCTCAAATCACACTCCCCTCCCCATCCCCGACTATGAAACTGGAGGAGTGTGGAGCCACTTGGGAGCCAGGGCACCCTGATTCCAGTCTTCAGGGACCTTAGAGACCTCTTCAGTTTCGAAAACTTTGGAAAAGCTTTTAGCTGCCCTATGTAATAAGATCCTTCCTCGTGTTACCCAGATAAAAGGAGTCATGACTATTGAGGAATGAGAATAATGGAATCTTGTCCCAGAAAAATGCATAAATAACATGCATACACAGAGTAGCTATGGAAACGAAGCCCTGTTAGAAAGTTATTGATTAGTTCATTTATTGCCCAGGTCCAGTCTCACCTCTAGGCTCACTTCCAGGTTGATGTTAACCACCTCAGAGTCCTAACTGAAGCCTGGCATGGTGGCATATGCTTGTAATCCCAGTACTTGGGAGGCTGAGACAGGAGGATTGCAGTTTTGTGGCTAGATTCAGCAACTCGTGAGGCCCTCTGCAACTTGGTGAGACCCTGTTTCAAAATAAAGAATTAAAAAAAAAAAAAACGGGCTGGGGGTGCAGCCCAGAGGTCTCTCTCTCTCTCTCTCTCTCTCTCTCTCTCTCTCTCTCTCACACACACACACACACACACACACACCAGAATCTGTGTAACATTAATTATTAATTACACTCTCACTCTAGTATACTGCTTTTTCCACTATACTTACTGATTATTCCTTTTAATCTTCAGATCATTAGCTCCTTGAAGGCACAGTCTGCCTTTAAACTGGACACTTCCTTAGCATGGCAGAGTCCATCTGAACATCGCATGAGACACAGCCTCCAACACATAGGACCTCCCTCAAGAGTTCTTGCTTGCTGGTCAGCTCCAGGATGAGGGAGAAATAGAAACAGAGTAAGTTAAATTATACCTAAGTAAAGAAAGAGGGCAGAGGTAGCTGCTGTTTGGGGTCCTGGTAAAGAGACCCATGACTGGGAAAGAATAAGGGAATTTTAAGAAATTTGCTTTGTCATGCTTCAGGAAATGTCAGTGAAGACTGGAATTGACTTTTCTAGGTTATTATTCTGTTTTTATTTGAATAAGACTCCAAAATGAGGCTGGCCTGTGAAGCTTCCAACTGTACTTGTGTTGATACTATATGTTGGCCTGCTGAAGGGAGCTATATTGTGTTACCAGGACTTATGTCAAACCTGGCAGTAGAAACAGTTTGTAAAGAGAAACATTTATACTTGTACTGGAGATCTCTCATTTATTTAGTTTTATTAATTCTCCTGCGTCCTCAAAGGTTGGAGAAGGTAAGAATTCTATCCATCTCTATTTGCCAGTGTATTTAAGTTGCATATATAAATGTATGAATGTTATAAGCATGTACAATTAATATAATTTTAAGTCGTTTGTGCCTACTACACACCTAGTCAGGATTCAATGAATGTATTTAGTGTTGCTCAGAAAAACTAAGCTATTTATAAGCTGTAGTTACATAAACTAACATATGATCATCCTCCTTCACTATTGAAAGATAAAGTGAACTCTGAATTTGGTGGTTTCTAGCCAGAAGATACTGCCATCTTAGTAAAAACATACCAATAATGCAGTCATAACAGTATTAGTGTTTTGGGGTTTTTCCTTCTTCTGAGGAATGATCTGAGAAAATTTGAATATAGAATTTCCAAGAATCTTTCTCATTATAGGATTTTTAGGGTGGAAATTGTTCTGAGTCTTCTATATAAAAAAATTCCCTTAAATTATAAGAAGGTTATAAGAAATTATAAGAACTATAGAAAATCATAATGACCTTCTTTATTAGCATAATCCTGAAAAGAATGACAATAGCTATTAAAAATTAAATGAAGGAAATGAAGACATTTAAAATATATTTTATAGATGATATAAATAAATTTAAATTATTTCATTCAGCAGCAAATATGTAATATATTTAATGTGCCAGGTACAATGTTATGTGCTGGAGGCACAGCAGTTAACAAGACACTGAGGGCAAAGGCCATGTTTGTCTTGTGGGCACGACATACATAAAGCAGGTAATTAGAAGTGAGTAAGTGTCCTGAAAAAGGTATGGGGACAGAAGGTTAGAGAAGGCATCATACCATCTAAGCAAAGATCTGCAGTGGGAATTATCATAGGTGAAGATAAAGCAATAGGAAAGTTCTTTCAAGAAAAGGAAATCACGTATGTTAGAGTGACACAGAGCAAGGCCTCTAAGAAGTTTAGAGTGGCTGTTGTAAAAAAGCTACGGGAAGAAATTGGCCTCCTATGGAAATAGAGACATATGGTTCTTTGCAACAGAAGGAAAGACAGAAAAGATAAATATGGCTGCAGATAAGGTTTGCAAGTGTGATGCTGAGAGTTGACAAGATGGCTATCTAATGGCTTCTGAGATGTCAGTGAGGTAGGAGACAAGGTTACCTGTTGACAATGAAAGTAGGTAGAGTTGTGATCATATACTTGTTAAAATTCCTCAAACATATATTTTAAGGCTCATACATGTCATTGTAAATAAATTTTACATCAAAAGAAAAAAAACTATAGCCATCTTGAGTTTTTAACAAATGCATATACCTATGTAACTCAAATCTCTATAAGACATAGAACGTTGCCATTACCCTCAGTAATGACTTTTACAACTTCTCTACTTATAGCAAATGTTTGTCTTATACGCTATCATATCCTCTCTGCCCATGCCAAGCATGCAGCAGGAGCTCAATAGCTGGTTATTGAATAAAAGAACAAGTGATATAATATTAAATCAGGATTTTTTTTCATCTAGGGGTGGGGTTTTGTGCATGTATTTTATTGAATGAGCAAGATTCAATAAGGTGAAAACAGAAAATTATTTTTTTACTGCACTGTGCCTTCAAAGTCTGATTGCAATTTCTTTTTCTGCCTGGATTAAATCTAATGATGGTCACACAGACTTCATTCCAGATAGAAGCTTTTCCTTTTCCCAGTTCAGTCTTGCTTCTGGCTGGAAACCTGCAGTGGGGGATGTGGCATGGTCTTCTTTTGTTTTCCTTTCTCTCTTTTATATTTCTACCTTCTCCACCTTTACCACTCTGATTAAGTCTTTTGATTCCTCCAGGTTTGGGTTGTAAGGGGAAGGATGGCAGAACTTCTCAGATGTTCAATTGCATGACATCACTTCAGAGTAACCACTTGTGATCCTCCACCATTGGGCTTTTAAGGGTTCAAACCTTTTCATGATCCCTTGGGGACTCAGCCAACAGACTTCTTAGTTGGAATCCCCTTTTAAAATGGTTTCAGGAGCTGGGCATGGTGACACATGCCTGTGATTCAGGTACTTTGGAGGCTGACACGGGAGGATCTCAGGTTCAAGGACAGCCTCAGCAACATAGTGAGGTCCTGTTTCAAAATAAAAATAAAAGAGGACTAGGGGTGTTGCTCAGAGGTAGAATGCCCCTGGGTTCAATTCCCAGTACCACAAAAATAAATAAATAGACAAAATGGTTTCAGGCAGAATTCCCTCCCACCAATCCCTATGACATTTTGCTCTACTTATTTATCACATAACTTTCCATCCATTTCTCCCTTTATCCACTATTAATCAGTCTTATTTGGGGTGCATATCAGAATAAAATGCAGACTTTAACATTTTCCCCTGGAAAAAATTAATGTATCTACAGTTAATAAAAGTGAAGCTTGTCCCCAGGGTTTCTCCCTCCCTTCCCACATACTCCCCCCACCCACTCCCTATCTCTCTTAAGTCTTTGGTTTTCTTAGCAAAGTATCAGATCCCAGGTCCCTTTGTTCTCCAGACTCCAGGAGACAGTATTAAGTTCTCCAGGTGTTTCCCTGAAAGCTCCTCTCACATAGCTTGAGGGCAGGAGAGGCATCTCTTTTCTCCCCCCATGGTAGAGGGAGTATAGGTAAGTATCAGATAGCTCCAAAGCAATAAGATTTAGAGGGTTTTGTTTGTTTGTTTTGTGTGTGTGTGTGTGTGTGTGTGTGTGTGTGTGTATGGTATTGGTGATTGAGCCTGGGAATATTCTACCTCCAAGCTACACCCCTAGCCCTATTTTATATATTTTTATTTTGACACAAGTTCTCACTAGTTGATGAGAATCTCACTATATGCTCAGGCTGTCTTCAAATCTGCGACCCTCCTGTCTCAGCCTCCCAAGTACTGGGATTATAAGCATGTGCCACCACGCCCAGCTTAGAGTTTTAATTTTTCATATGTGTTGACTTCTGCATGTCTTTCATAATTAATTAAATTGCATGTATATTTATGGATCAAAAGGATGTAATTTTCTTCCTTAATTTATTTAGTTAACCTTTCTTATAATTGTATTACCTTTCCATCATTTCTCTACTTATTTAACTAGTTGAAAATTGTTGGCAATTTTTCCTTAAAATACAGTTTTTAAAACTACCATTATTACTGCAACTTACTCTATACTTAAACTATTAATGCAATTTCAAAATAAGGAGTTACTTCCAAAATGCTTGCTTATATTTGAAGTGCATATTCATAGACTAACACTAACTCTGACTGATGTATTTTATTCTCATAGATCATTTAGTTATGTTGATTAGATGTATTTGTTGCCCAGTAAGATCACTTAATAGGGGAGTATACCAAGTTTAGAGTTGCCATAGGTGAAATAGGAATTTGACAGTTTGTCCTTCCAAAGACCAAAGCTGAAGGTGAAGGCAAAAAGCAGATTTTGGCCACCACTAAAGCCAGAACACAACTAAACTTGAGTATATATCTCCCTCCCCCGCACCCCGAAAGTAACATAGCCTAAAGATCAGAGGGGCCAGGCATGGTGGCACACCCTGTTCTTGGGAAGATGAGAAAGGAAAATCACAGATTTGAGGCCAGCCTCAGTTACTTAGCAAGGCCTTCAGCAACTTAATGAGACCCTGTTTAAAAATAAAAAATAAAATAGGGCTGAAAGTGTAACTCAGAGGTAGAGCAGTTAAGATGACAGACCTTAACTTAATGGAATCAAAGCTGAATGAACATAATATTGATCAAAAATATTAGAGGTGACACTTGCATGTTTTCAGAAAATAAAATACATCCACCAAAATTCCTATACATCAGTGGCAAACTGACAGGAAAGGAAGTCCAACTGATAATATCGCATTGTGATGGAAAAAGCACTAAGAGTTGACAACTTAGATTTAAATCTTAGCTATGCTCATTACAGGCTTTACAATCTTGAAAGTCACTTGTGCCTCCTTGGGTCTCAGTTTCCTCATCTGCACATTGCATTGGATGGTTGAGAAATTCAAGTTCAAAATAATGAATTTGAGAAACATTTTAAGCTCTAGAAGACTGGTCCTCAAATCTGGGGCATTTTTCCCCCAGTACTATAGAGGAATCCAAGTCCTTGTGCTTGCCTAGCATTATACTCTACTGCTGAGATACACCTCCAGCTCAAATTGGACATTTTAAAAATTAAGATGCTCAGGCCTTTCCTTACATTACATTGGAATCTCTGGGACAAATAATCTACCCATCTAACAAAGCAAACCACAAAATCTTATATTAGGTCATGTTATTCCTTGCTTCCAACCCTCCAATGAGCTTCCCATCTCAATGTAAAAGCCACAGTCCTTACAGTGGCCATTGAGGCCACCATAATCAGGCCCAAGCTATTCTCTGGCCTCATTTCCCACTCCTCTCCCTCACTCACTTGGCTCCAGCCACACTGGCCTCCTCGTAGTTCCTCTAGCATTCTAAGCACAGTCCCTCCCAGGTACCTTTAGTCTTATGCTCCTGCTCCCTGAAGCACTCTTCTCACAGTTACCCCACATGGCTCCAACCCTCCCTTGAGGTCTTTGATTAAATGTGACCTTTGAGGGATACCCTCCTGAGCCACTCTCTTGAAGACAGCAGGCAAACATGCACTCCCTCTCTCTTTCCAGGTTTTTCTCTATAGCATTTATCATCATCTAAAATGCTATACATTTTGCTTGGTTTTATTGCCTATCAATTTCGACTTGAATATAAGTTCCATGAGGGCAGGGACTTTGTTTTGCCTGCTGCTGGGTATTTCCAGTGCCTTGTGCACAGCAAACCTTTGATATATATATATATTTCTTGTTGCTCTGAACATGCAACTTATTTAGGTTAAAACCTTCAGTGCTGCCTTACTGCCTCTCTTACATGAGCTTTCTTGGGTCTTTGACTCTTTTGCTAATGTAGTTCTTCCTACATAGCATGCCTTTCCCATATCAAAATTATTTCCTCCACATTCTGGATAAAAAGGATCCTCCTAGATATTCCTCTAGCTTGTTGTGCCATATCCTGCCTTAAATTGTTTGCGTACTGTATTTATTTGTGTGATTGTCTCCTCTCTAAGAGTGTGCACTCCTTGAGAAGAGTGTTACTCAGCAAAGTTTGTTGAATGAATGAGCTCACCTTTATAGCTGACTCAGATCTACCAGGAAAAAAGAGAGGTGGTAATTAAATGGTAGATTTAAGTGGAAAATCCTCTAGCTCCTTCAAGAATCTAGATTACATATGAGTAAAATAAAAACAGAAGATGATGAAATCCAAAAAGTGATTAGGCAGATCAACTACTTGAAAATCCAGCACAATAAAGTATCTTATGAGTGATCTAGCTTAGTAAGAGTGACTTGAAAAAGAATACATTTATTGTATAAGTGGACCAGATTACAGAGTTAGACATGGAATTCATTTTTATGGCAGTGAGGTTGTAGGGCCAGGCCAGCTAAAAAACAGGAAATAACTTCCAAGATTTATTATGGTGCTTTCAGATTATTTTTATGAACTATTCTAAAACTCAGTCTTTCTAATTTAGAAGACACTGTCTAATGATAGTGAGAACAATAAATCTCTGATTATTTCCCTGCTATAAACTGACTTTAAAAATCTCCTTCAACTCAATGTTCAACTCTGCCATTAAACGCCTTTGTAAACAACCTATTGAGACTTTTCAAGTCAGTGACTCATATCCACAGCTCCCGAAACCCATGCTCTTTCTGGAATGTCCTTTCTGAACTGGCAGGAACTTACTTCATTGACAGGACCTGACTTTCGGAACCAGGAGTTTTTGAAGTTGTACCTGTGAATGCATAGCTCCTGTTAACCTTGGCATATCACCAGGTTTCCCCAACCAACTCAACTAAGCAAGACATAGTCACCAGTCTCAGGAAAAACAAGAAGTGCCAGTTAAATAACTAAACTAGAAGAGATAAATTATCTGAAAAGAGTACTGCTCCAAAGAATGCCTTCAAAAGAAGCATAAATTATAGATGACAGAACTTGGTTTTTCTTTTCTTTATTTTTTTTTTTTTAGTTCTAAGTGGTTTTATATAAATAGCATCAAAGTGGTGAGAATAAAAAGTAAAGACACTACTGGGTATATACCCACCAGAATGGAAACCAAATTATCAGACCGATGCATGCGTATCTATGTTCATAGCAGCTCAATTCACAATAGCCAAACTATGGAAACAGCCAAGATGTCCAACCATAGATGAATGGATTACAAAACTATGGGATATGTACACAATGGAATTTTACTCAGCCATAAAGAAAAATAAAATCATGTTCTTTGCAGGGAAATGGATGCAACTGGAAAACATTATGTTAAGTGAGATTAG
>PVLC010013826.1:17811-40712 GCA_004027655.1 Graphiurus murinus
ATCCTCGATAAGCAAAGAAGCTGATTTAATTGTAGTGGATGCATGGGGCAGAGGGACACCCTAAAGCACATGATGTACCTACACAATCATATCAAGGTCACTCACTGAAGTGAACCTTAGGGGGAGGGAGGGGGAGGGAATGGGGAGGGAATCTGGGAAGGGGACAAATGAGAATTGTGTGCAAATATGTTGTTAACAATTTGTACTTAACAAAGGTGTATGCTATATTGCACGAATTACTACAATAAAAATTAAAAAAAAAATAAAAAGTAAAGAAAATCACCTATAAACTTTCTAACAAATGGAGTTTTTTTTTTTCTTGTTTCTGTTCATCTCCATGCATAGTCACCTACAATACATCATTCTTATCCATGTAAAACAGAGGTGTGCAGGCTGATTGTAAAATGGAGTATCTGCTCTACAAAAATAGAGCAGGAAAAAAAAATCACTGCTCCTTGCTCTGGAGTCTGTGTAAATAATATCTGGGAGCTTAGAAAGGGCTTGAAACAGGTTAGAGGAATTTGAGAGAAGAGGCCCATGACTGAACCAAAAGTGTGCCTTGCTCAGCCTGATGCATGACTTAGGAGGCCCCGGGGCCCATCACTGACCCCAGAACAGAACAGGATTTCCATCCATTTAAAGGGCAGCTGGAAGCCTGGCATAGTGGCACATGCCTGTAATCCCAGTATTGGGAGTCTGAGACAGGAGAATTGCAGGTTCAAGACCAGCCTCAGCAACTTAGCAAGACTTTCAGCAACTTAGCAAGATCCTGTTTGAAAACAAAAAAATTTAAAAGGGGCGGGGAGTATAGCTTTGAAGTAGAATGTCTCTGATTCAATCCTCAGTATCACACAATTTTTTTTAATTAAAAATAAAGGATATCTAGAATCTTATGTTCACAGTTCTATCAACTCAATATTATCTAGGCCCTGCATTTTCTGGGTCTGGGGATAGAAGGTGACATTAGATAAATATTGAGAGAAGAAAATGTAATAAGATAAAATCCTAAATAATTTTTGGAGATACAGAGAAGGACTTCAAAACTACCCTGTTGTGGTTTCCTCCCAGACCCATCCACAACAAAAGTCAGTACAAAACTCTGTCTGATTATAAAAACTCCAGCCTCTTTTCCAGTTCTTCTACAATTGGAGAACTCTTAAGGAAGACACCTCATGTAGCAATGCTGGCCCATCACTTCTGGCTGACCTGTGCTGCTTCTTCATGTTGATGGGTGACAGGGGAACCATTCACACGCCAGCTGACAGTACAGTCTCTAGATTCCAAGCTGTGCCAACCTCTCCCAGGTTACAATTCTCAGGCTTTGAAGTGATCAAGATCTCTGAAAGAGAAAATAGGAACTGCAGCCCCTGGCAATCAAGAACAATGCATGGCCTCTTACCAAGTAGCTTTCACCAATTCTGCCAGAAGTGGTGATGAATCCTCTACAGGAACTGTCTCATTTAACCTTCACAGCAATCCTTGAGGCAAGAATTATTGCCTTTTTTTTTTTTCTCAGAAGGGAGAAATTGACACTTATATAATTGGTTTACACACGATTTTTGTGTAGTTAGAAGTGGAAAAGCTATAATTTGAATGCAGCAAGCAAAGGAGCTTATATACACAGAACAAGTCACTCATCTCTGTGAGTGAGATTAGTACAAGGGACACAACAGATTGCCTTGGAACTCTGGGGCTGTTCCAACCCAAGCTGGGCATGGCCTGTAAATGCTATACCTTGTCCCCTGAGCCTTGACGGTATAGTTCACAGATTGAGGCATGCTGGTTGTTCCTCATGCCAGCATGAAATGCCCTGGCATAGAAGACAACCTCAAACTAGAGACATGATCAGACTAGGACAGAAAGAGGAACTGAGGCTCTAGGGGAAAAGTTCTCCTGGCAAGTTCAGAACTGGACACAGCATGAGGAAATGGTTTCATAGGCACAATCAGCTGGGATTCAACACAGCAGTAGCTGCAGCAGCAGAGAGGCACCAATGTCCATAGGACTTTAAAAATTTCCCAAGGGTACAAGAATACCTGTCATCTCCTGTGCAGGAAATGAATGTGTCCATTCCAAATGATGGGAAAGAAGGCTGTTGTGTGAGAAGGAAGGCCGAAGGACAAGGATATACAGAGAATACAAAGAAAGGAGAAATTAGAGCACTAAGTGGAGAGGGGGAAAAAAATGTACCTGGGCCCTGGGTAATGGGCCCTCAGTGTACCCGTTAGCAAAGCTTGACTACAGAGCTCAGACCAGGGTTGTGGACAGGACTGGAGTGGCTTGGGAGGAGGGGGGATCTGATATGGCCAGATCCAGAGTGCCCTATGAAGAGCTCATGTATCACTGTTGAGGGTTGATACCATTCAGTCATGAGGGTTGTGATCTCATCGGTGGATTTATATGTTGGATTTATCTGGGTGGTAGCCAAGGCTGGTGGGGTGTGGTGGGAGAAGGTGGGCCCCTGGGAGTGTGGCTTGTGTTTTTGACTCCTCTTGCTTGCTTGCTTTCTCTCTGCTTCCGGCCTCCATGACGTGAGGAGCAAAGCCCTCATGCTCTGTTCCCTTTTTCTCCGTTTCCCACCACCATGCCCTGAGCTTCAGACCCTAGCCTCACATGAACTGAACCCCAAGATCTCAAAAATATTGTGAGAAAATGAATCTTCCTTCCTCTAAGTTGTGTGGTCAGGTCTTTTGGACTGTAGCTATGAGACTAATGACCAAGGCCAGCTCTGAACCTCACACACACCTACCCCTCCCTGCTGCTTCTCCCTACCTCCAGAATCCCTTATTCTTTCCTATTCTCCTCACTCCCCCTCCCCTTTTTGTGGTACTTGTTGTTGAACTCAGGGTCTCACACATTCTAGGCAAGTGCTTTACCATTAAGCTACAGTCCCAGCCCTTTTTATTTTGGTTTTTGAGACAGGGTCTTGCTAAGTTGCCCAAGATGGCCTCAAACTTGCAGTTCTCCTGCCTCAGCCTCCCAAATAGCTGGGATTACAGGCTGCTGTGCCCTGTTTGCCACTTCCTTTTATCCATCTCTCATCATTCTCATCTTTTTCTTCTCAGTTTTCTCACTCTGCAAACAGCCTACTCAAAAACAAGCAGCACCAAAAGAGTTGCTAGCTCTGAGCTGGGCTCAGTGGCACATGCCTTTAATCCCAGTATTTGGGAGGCTACAATAGGAAGGATCACAGGTTCAAGGCCAGCCTCAGCAACTTAATGAGACGCTCAGCAACTTAGCAAGACACTGTTTCAAAATAAAAAATAAAAAGGGCTGGGGGGCTGTAGCTTGGAGGTAGATGCCCATGGGTTCAATCCCCAGTATCAAAAAAAGGGGGGGGGTGGAGGGTGTTAGCTATGGCTCTGGAATATGACATTACTATGCTGCACTAGGAAATGAACCCAGTGAGACTTGTAAATTCAAAGCATTTAGTGTCCTTATTCTCAATGAGGTCAGATTCTATAGGTCAGAATTTGATAGCATTGCAGCACTTAATGGTGTAACTTGGTCCTGAGTCCTTGCTTACTCCACACAGGACCCAGAGGCAATCTTTGATGTCTAACATCTTGCAATTTTGCTGCAGGGGAAAGATGTCAGCATGTTATGGGAGTCTGTGATTCAGGGCTACTTCTCCTATTCCTTCTTGAGATCTAGTTTTCATTTTTTTTTTCACTTTTGTGTTCCTTAAACTATATGTTGGTGTAATTGGTTCAGGTTCAGTTTCAAAAGCATCCAGATATTCTTTTCATTGCCAGAGGAAATATACTATATTCAGAGGGAATAGATGCAGTGCTATTAGAAAGTTGGACAACATTAGATGGGGACAGTTCACTCTGCAGCACGATTGGTTAATCATATTTAAATAAGTCACAAGTAGCCTGGTAAAGAGACAGAAAATGTTGGAAGGCTATTTTAGATAATTTAGTCAAGGATGGCCTCATTGAAATGGTGGCATTTAAGCAGAGCCCTGAAACAAGAGAGGTAATGGCCAGACATATGCCTATAATCTCAATACTTGGGAGGCTGAGACAAGAAGATTGTAGGTTGGAAGACAGCCTCAGTAAGTTGTGAACCTCTCATCAACCTAGTGAGACCGTTTCAAAATAAAAATAGGGCTGGGAGTACAGCTTGGGGGTAAAATGTCCCTGGGTTCAATCCACAGAACCACAGAAAAGGGGTGGGGGTGGGGGAGATGAGCTACACAGACACTTGGGGGAAAACTCTGCTCCATATAGAAAGATCAGCAAGCACAATGGCCCCGAGATGGCAATGAACCTGGTGAGTCTGAAGGACAGGTTAATCAAATTAGAATACATTAGGAGGCAAGTAGAACCTCCCAGGATATAGTTAGGAGTGTGTTTGTTTGCAGAACTGGGGATTGAACCCAGGGCCTCACACATGCTAGGCAAGTGCTCTACCACTGATCTACATCCCCAGCCCCATAGTAGTTTTTGTTTGATTATTTTGTTTTGTTTTGTTTTTATGGTACTGGGGATTGAGCCCAAGGGCATTGTACCTCTGGGCTCTGGCAGCCAGCTCTTTTTCTTTTCTTTTTAATTTAACTTAATTTTTTCTGGTAGAAGGAATTGAGCCAGGGGCATTCCACCTCTGAGCTACACCCTCAGCCCTATTTTATTTTTTAATTTTGAAACTGGTTCTCACTAAGTTGCCAAGGGTCTTGCTAAGTTGTTGAGGCTGGCCTTGAACCTGTGATCCTCCTGTCTCAGCTTCTCATGTGCTAGAATTACAGGCATGAGCCACCATGCCCGGCTGTACCAGCCCTTTTTAAAAACTTTTGTTTTGAAACAGGGGCCCGCTATGTTGCTGAGGGTCTTTCTAGGTTGCTGAGGTTGTCCTTGAACATGCGATCTCCAATATAGTTTTGATTGTATTGTAAATGTGATGAGAAAGTATAAGGGAGAGTGACATGATCTAACTTATGTTTTAGAAAGATCACTGACGTCTGGTAAAACTATTGATATAGGAGAGCAGGAGTTGGAGAAAGAAAGCCAGTTAGAAGGCTATTGGAATAGTTAAGATGGAAGCTCTCATGTTTGGGATGTATTTTGTAGACAGAGACAAGAGGAATGATAATTTGGATGTAAGGGAAAGAGAAGATTTAAGATCACTTCTAGGAATTTACCCTAAGCAATGGGTGAGTAATGGAAATATTGACTGAGATTGGTAAGGTTTGGGAGAAAGATAGTAAACCCAGAGTCTAGTTTTGGACTATTAAGTTTGAGATGGCCTTAGATATCTAAGCTATAAAGCAGGTCAGGAGCACATTGAAAAATGACATTTATTATGACACTTCTTAACCACCACCATTGCTTAATAGTTAGAAATGTGAATTTCAGAAAAGAAATGTGGCCCCTGGTGAGGGGGCTACTCTTTCAAGGCTGCAGGTGGGGAGAGTTAGATGTTAAGGGACCACCCAATGTGTGGGGTTCACAATCACATCCTCCAGTAGTGCCTCTGAGCAATTAAAACTTGTCATTTAAGATGTGGCTCAACTAGTGAGACCATGCATTCCTTAAAGATCATTCATACAGCGACAGAAACACTGGCCCATAGAAACAGCTGAGAACAAGGAGTGCATGTTCCTTATACCTGCAGATGTTTCAGGCATACTAACCTCTTTTGGAAGATGTGGTGAACCACAGATTTAAAGATGTGGAGTGTGGATTCTGGAGGAGGAAAGGCCACTATCAAACGCTGCTGGATGCAAGCCCAGAACTTATGCCATCGGGCCACATCACCTGATAACAGATGATCTAGATTATTCACAGGACATCCAATGTTGCATCACATTAAGAAGGCTGACAACATATGCCTGAGGATACTTCAGAGTGCTTAACAGGATAAATGAGTGAACAAATGGGTGACTGAATGAAACACAGCACAAATCAGTAAAGGCTTGATATTTTCTCATGAGTTGTTGTGCCAGAATTACCAAACAAATGAGGGCTCCTTCAACATTTCAGTTCTCACATAGGTGATTTTGCCAAGGATTCCTTTATGGAGAGGGAATTGCCTGTTCTTTCTGGAGGTAAAGCAATCAGAGAAGGAATGTGGGGACCGGGATACAGAGAGACTATGCCACTAGAAAGTCTGATTGAAGAGCGTGTCATCAGATTTCCCAAAGTTTTTCCTAAGAAGCTGGAAACTTACAAAACTCACTCTAGCTTTGTCTGCCTTACTTGGCTCAAGTCTGGCATCTCTTCCTTTGAGGTTATTTCTCACCAACTAGACCTCATCACTGTACTCATTCCCTTGAAGAGTAGCTGGGTATATTTTTGCAACTAGAAAAACATATAAACAGCTTGGGGATCTTATCAAACAAAGTCTCTTCAAACAGATGTATGTACCACCATGGACTGTATCAGTGGTTTTCTCAGAACCATTAACAATGGGAATAAGTTTTGAATCCGTTCAATTGGTGATTTGAGTCCAGCCTGGCCACTTACTAATCTGGTGGGTGAACTTGGGCCCCTGTAAAGTGGAATAATAATAATCCTGACCTCATAGGCTTATTGTGAAAATTGGATGATTTAATATCTTCAGAGAAATTAAAAGAATACCTATAACATAATAAACATACAATAAATGTTAGTTGTTATTATTATTATTATCACCATTAGTTTAAAGTTCATTGAAAAAGGGATTTTAGGAACTATAGGTCCAATATAAATAAGATACATCAATAGATTCTTCATCATATTTCTGCAGTTAGTTAACACTATACTGTTTGAATTTCCAGAGAATGAAATTTGGTGTGAATCTTGAGCTAGCTCAAGATTTTCCTGTGACTTACTTTTTTTTATTGAAGTGAAATTCACATAATACAAAATTAGCTGTTTTAAAGTACTCAATTTTGTGGCATTTAGTACATTCACAATATTGTGCAACTATCACTTCTTTTGACTTCCAGACCATTTTCATCATCTCCAAAGGAAACTTTCTATTCATTAAGCAGTCTCTCTTTGTTCCTCTCTTCCTCCAGCCTCTGGCAACCCCTAAACTCCTTTGTGTCTCAATGGATTTACCAAATCTGGAAATTTCACATAAGTGGAATCAAACAATATGTGACCTTCCAGGTCTGGTTTCTTTTATTTAGAATCAGTCATTGAAGATGAAACTCCAGACTCCCAAGAATCTCCACTAGTTCATCCTACCATCTCTGACAGCCTTGGGACTTTCTAATGCTTTATGGTGACCCTGGTCTGTAGGGTCTCAGATGTTGCCCTCTTTGAGTGAAATGCTTGAATGAACAATAGGAGAATCCTTAGGAAAATGTCAGGAAGTTCTAAATCATTTCAATATATCAAGTGTCTGAGATTAAAAAAAAAAAAGGAAAGAAAAGAAAATGCTTTAAACATTTGCAGATCTTGTCAATTGTGCAGTTCAACCCTATTATTTCATAGAGGACTTTGAGGCCCAATACTGTTTTCCTCAGCTACCATAAATCACATACAATCTTTGATGTACTTAAAAAATTATCTTATGTCCAGACATGGTGATGTACAGCTGTAATCACAAGGCAGGAGAATCTCAGGTTCGAGACCAGCCTCAGCTATTTAGCAAGACCCTATTTCAAAAAAAAAAGATAAAAAGATGAACCAGATATGGCAGTACATGCCTGTAATCCTAGTACACTCTTGCTATTTATTTATGTATGTATTTATTTATGTATTTGTGTATGTATGTATGTATTTATTTATTTATTTATTTATTTATTTATTTATTTATTTATTTATTTATTTATGGTACCGGAGATTGAACCAGGGGCATTCTACCTCTCAGCTACATTCCCAGCCCTATTTTTTATTCTTTATTTTTGAAGCAGGGTCTCACTAAATTGCAGAAGACCTCACTAAGTAGCTGAGGCTGGCCACAAACCTACAATCCTCCTCTCAGCCTCCCAAGTACTAGGATTACAAGTGTGTGCCACTATGCCTGGCTTACACTCCTATTATGGTCCATTACACTTTTTACACATCCATCTTCTTAGAGATGGGTGATCTTTGATTGAGAAACTCACACACAGGCAAGGAGAGGGCTGCTTACCATTCTGACTTTATTAAGAATATAGCAACTTATATAGGCCATTAGAAGTCTTACTGTGTTATTACAACAAAGAAATCTTCATGTGTAAATATAAAAGTAACTTCATGGGAAAAGATTGGGAGAACAGGAACTAGATATACTTCACACAATAATCTACAAGGACACTAGATCCACAGCTTTTCTGCTAGGCAGAACTCCAAGTCACTGGGTAAGGCTCCATATTTCACTAAGCCCCGTCTTCAGGATTTCTCAGCTACCCTCAAAGCCAGCCCTTTGTTCTCAGAGTTTAGCAATTAGCCTGTCAGAAAACACATTATTGGTCAGGGTCCCTTCACACCCCAGGCCCTTTTAAAAATTATTCTTTGTTTTGAAACAGGTTCTTGTTAGTTTTTTGTTTGTTTTCCAGTGCTGGGGATTGAACCAAAGGCATTTCACATGCTAGGCAAGTGCTCTACCACTGAGCTATATTCCCAGCCGAAGTTACCCCGGGTAATTCTGATGCATGCTAAAGTTAGAAAACCCATGACTTAGGGAAACTTGAGAGAGAGAGAGAGAGAGAGAGAGAGAGAGAGAGAGAGAGAGAATGAATAATATGTACATATATTCAGATCTATTACATCTTTTTCTTTTCTTTCTTTGTACTAGAGGTTGAGCCTAGGGGCATTCTACCTCTGAGCTACACCCCTAGCACTTTTTATTTATTTTGTTTGGAAACAGGGTCTCAAAAGCCTTGCTACTTTGCTGAGGCTATCCTCGAATCTGTGATCCTCCTGTCTCAGCCTATCAAGTATTGGGATTATAGGCATGTGCCACCACACCTAGTCTACTTCATCATTTTTAATGGTCATATGAATATAATGATTCATATGACTATATATCCATACTGGTGGATATATAGATTGCGTTTGATTTTAATACGTGAGCAAACACTAGAAGAATATATGGAAAAATAAAAACAATTATGAGATCTATTTCAAATGAAAAAAAAAATTCTTAAAAAAGTTCCTTTAGCTATGCACAGTGGTGCACACCTGAAATCCCAGTACTTGGGAGGCTGAGACAAGGAGGATCACACGTTTGAGACCAGCCTCAACTATCTAGTGAAACTGTCAGCAACCTAGCAAATTTTCCCACCATCCTTTGCATCTGTGGTCAAGGCATGTGGTTCCACCTGGCTGTGAGGACCTGACAAGCAGCCAGCTGGGAATAAGGGGTGGGTGAGATTCTGATGGTATAACAGAAGAACTCCTTGATGCTCCTCATTGTAGAGGGCAGCACCTAGAAACCAAGGGGGCATTAACACCCAGAGCTTGCAGCCTTCTTCCACGCCACTGTCTAGGCACCCAGGATACCAAACTCCCTCACCATCCAGAGCCCATTGCCCTAGCACCGGAGAGTGCCTCTTCCTGACTGTCCACTGACAGTGGTTCATGAGGCTGGCATGGGGCAGCCAAGTGCCACAGATGATGCCCTGGGATATCCACCTGCATGTGTATAAAGTAAGCTCCCTAATAGTGCAAGATGCAGCACCAGATGGGTAGTTGAGAAGATTATCCTTTTTCCTTAATGCAGTACTGGAGATTGAACCCAGGGCCTTGTGCTTGCTAGGCAAATGCTCTACCACTGAGCTACATCCCCAGACTTTTTCTAAAATTTTACTTTGAAACAAGGTCTTGGTAGGTTGCCCAGACTGGCCCTGAATTTGCAATCCTCCTGCCTCAGCCTATCGAGTAGCTGGGATGATAAGCATGAGCGATGGTGGCCCGTTTGTAATACTCTTGCCCAGCATGCCGAGGATGGGCCTTAGTAACACCTTGGAGCCCCAAACCATGCCCTTAGTTGCCATGCCTCTGGTTTATGCCCTTTTTAGTTGTGTGCTCTATTCCTTGCTGCTCAAAGCATCCTGACCGATACTCTACTTTCTCACTTGTGTTGGCCAGCCACCAAGCCCTTGAACTCCCATTTCCTCAGGAGTCATGAAACCTGTTCACTTCTCTCAATCCCTCTGCCCTTGTTCGTGGGCAGCCACTTTACTTCACCTAGTTACTACAGATCCGGGAGGTTCTGCTTTCAGTGCAGCCACTATACACCTCTTTCCAGAAGTCACCAGGTTCAAACCGCAACTTGTTCCTTATGAGCGTAATGACTTCCCTGTGCCTAAATGAAAAGTACTTTTCTGCCAAGATTGTTGTGAAGGCAAAAGGCAACAAACTATGTAGAGCATTTTGCACAGTTCCTGGTTTAAAAAAAAATGTTTCTTTTCTTTCTTCTAACATTCATTTAAATGCTTGTGTTATTTTCTTCATTTAGAAACAAAGCAAAGACATCTCCAACTGGTTCAATTCTGCTCATTTTAATTGGGAGGGGGGAGAGGATACTGGGCATTGAACCCAGGAGCATTCTACCTCCAAGATATACCCTGAGCGATAGAAAAAGGAAAATGATCAGTGGTTGCTAGTTCTTTGAGTGGAGGTAGCAGTAAGTAGGCAGAGCACAGGGTGAAACTATGCTGTATGATACTATAATGGTGGATGAATACCATTATATATTTGTCCAAACCTATAAGACATACAGCACCAAGTGTGACTATTATTAATATCACTTATTTGTCATTTAAGAAGTGCTGCAAAGCCGGGCGTGGTGGCGCACGCTTGTAATCCCAGCATTCGGGAGGCTGAGACCAGAGGATCCGGGTTCGCTGCCAGCCTCAGCTACCTAGTGAGGCACTCCGCAACTTAGTGAGACTCGGTTTCAAAATAAAGGATAAAAAATAGGGTTGGGGGTATAGCTCGGAGGTAGAATGCCCCTGAGTTCAATCCCCAGTACTGCAAAAAAAAAAAAAAAAAGTGCTGCAGAGCGTGGGGTCTTCCAGGAGAAAGAGAAACTTGAGCTGATGTCTGAAGGACAGGGAGGAGTTAACCCAATAAAAAGGCTCTTCAAAGAACCTAAGGACCAGAGAGAACAATGTGTTCCAGGACCTGGAGGCAGAAAGTAGAGTAGGCACAGGCAGGCCTGGCTAGTTGGAGCACAGCCAGCTAAGGAGATAAGACTGGAGAGGTGAGAGGGGGACAGACCACACAGGGTTTGAAGCCAAGGTTAGAGTCAGAGACTGTATCCTGCCAAGAGTGGGAAGCCTCTGAAGATTTTAAGTAGGAGAATATATAATGGGATTTGGATTTTTAAAAATACCTCTGACTGTGATATAAGAGAATGGATCAGAAGGGATAATCTGAAAGTGGCTGGACCAGGAAGGAGAGTACTGCAATAGTCTGAGTAAAGGAAATAGTAAATGTGAAATACTTAGTTCTTTGCCAACATACTCCATGTGGTTATGAGCTATGCTGATGGTGGGAGGAGGAAAAGCATGCCAAAAAGGCAGAAAATGTGAGCAACCAGCTCATGGGATGATAAAGCTAAATAAGTTGACATAGATTTTGATACATTGTGTGTGTGTGTGTGTGTGTGTGTGTGTGTGTTTTACTGGGGATTGAACTCAGAAGCATTCTACCTCTGAGCTATACCTTCAGACCTTTTTTTAATTTTTTTTTTTTTTGAAACAGGGTCTCACTAAGTTGCTGAGTGAATCACTAAATTTCTGAGCTGGTCTTGAACCTGTGATCTTCCTATCTCAGCCTTCCAAGTTCTGAGATTACAAGTGTGTACCACCATGCCTGACTTACATAATGTTTTTTTTAAAATAATATTTTCATAACACTGGTGAGTAACAATAAAATAATAACCAAAGTAGTTAGTATTTAATGGGTGTTTACTATGTGTTAGGCAACTATTCTCTGCCCTTTACATCGATAGATTAATTTCACCCTTGTTCCAGTTTTCTTGTTGCTTCATAACAAGCCACCCTAAAATACAGTGCTTAAAATGACTATAATATGTCTTTTGCTACCATATCTGCAGCTTGGGTAGGGGATTGGGGTGGCAAGGAGATTGTTGATACTCCACTTTGGTGGTAGCTTAGGCTGTTCAAAATCTGAAACCTGGGACCTCAGAAGCTTGCTTACTATAATGCCTGCAGTAGATGCCAGCTGTATGCATTCTTCTACCATTGCATTCAACATACTATATTGCAATGTGTTTGCTCAAAATTTTTTGAGTGTATGTAGGGTATTAGGGATTGAACGAAGGGGAGTTTTATCTCTGAGCCACACCCCCCACCCTATTTTATTTTTTAGTTTGAAACAGGGTCTCACTAGGTTGCTGAGAGTCTCACTATGTTGTCAAGGCTTGAATTTTTGATCCTCCTGTCGCAGACTCCCAAGTACTGGGATTACAATCATGTACCACCATGCCTGGCATGCTCAATGTTTAAATCTCTGCTGGACTTTGAGCCCCTTCCAAACATGAAACATCTTGCCTTTGTATCACCACTGTTTGGGGTGCCTTCCATTTACACAGTGGGTGCTCCATAAATGATTACTGAATGATGAATAAAATAATTAATTCTGACCCCCACTAATAGAATATTTTCCTTCACCAAATGGGAAATTCTCCAGCTTCTGTTTGAACACTGTTAATGACTAAATTTTTCTAACTTTGCAAGGCTACTTAATATTTTATTAGGAAGTTTTTATCCTTGGCCAAAATCTACTTTTGTTTAACTTCTCACAAATGTATGTAATGTCTATGTTAATAGGAGTGATTCGTTCATTGATCCTCCCTCTTCCCCCTCCCCATCCCCTTCCCTTTTCCCTAGACAACCTCCCTGGCTCCACTGGAGTTTCTCCTCCATTATCTGAGGTCTCTATGGTATCCTGATGACTCCCTAGCTTCCACATCTGAGAGAAAACATATGACCCTTCACTTTCTGTGACTGGCCAGTCTCAATTAGCATAATGTCCTCCAGATCCATCCATTTTCCTGAAAAAAAGAAAAAAAAAACACGATTTATCAATCACCTTCTCAACCCTGCTGGTTAGCAAGCAGTGCCTGAGCTTAGCCCCCACACCTACCAAACAGACATTCTTCACAAACTTCAAGGTGATTATTTTTATTTATTTATTTTTTGTGGTACTGGGGATTGAACCCAGAGGTATTTTACCTTTGAGCTATACCCCCAGACCGTTTATATTTTTTGTTTGGAAACAGGGTCTCACAAGGTTGCTGAGAGTCTCTCTATGTTGCTGAGGCTGTCCTTGAACCTGTGATCCTCCTGTCTCAGCCTCACACTGCCTCACAATGGTACTGGGGTTACAGGTGTACACCATCATGCCTGGCTGAAGGGAATTCTTAAGTACTTAGAGAGTTTTATTTTAAGGGTTGTGGTAAGATGGGAACTACTCACATTCAGATTTAGAAGAGTGTTTTTTTTAAATTGAGTTCCACAAAGCTGAGGAATCTCACCTTCTTCAGAAATTCTTGTGAAATATAAAAAGCTCAGCTCAAGTGTTTAGTCTTCATGTTCCATCTCCATAGATCTTTATCCTAACCCATGAGGGACTGAAAAACAATTACAAGCCGGGCGTGGTGGTGCACGTTTTTAATCCCAGTACTTGGGAGGCTGAGACCAGAGGATCCGGGTTTGAGGACAGCCTCAGCAACTTAGTGAGGCCCTCTGCAACTTAGTGAGACCCTGTTTCAAAATAAAATAATAAAATAGGGCTTGGTGTGTAGCTCAGAGGTAGAATGTCCTTGGGTTCCATCCCCAGTACCAAAAAAAAAAAAAAAAAGAAAAGAAAAGAAAGAAAGAAAAACAAAAACCAATTACAAAAGAGCTTCCTTTGTCAAAAGATCCTCAGTAACTCCTAGAAAAGGCCTCCCCCTCCCCAGGACCTCCTCCCAACCCTCATCCTCAGGAAAAAAAGTTGATTTAAATTCATTATACATTCTTTCCAGTTCCAGTCCCCAGTTTTATTGAAATATTAAATCCTTTCCCCTTTTCTACAGATGGATTTTAAGACAGATTTTCCAATGAACTTTTAGTTAAATAATGAATGGAAATTTAGTGTAGCTGTAGCAAAAAGATTTTTGGCTTAGAATAAGAAAGAAACTAAAATGGAATTTGCCTAAAACTATGTTTTTCTTTTTTTTACTCTTAGGAAAAAATTTCAAGAACACTTACTGAATGTCCTGAGGAAATATCAGTACATATTTCCTAAATAAAGTTGCAAGAGGCAAAAATCTATTACTATACAAAAATTTTAGCAACAGCTTTTCATGTGGCAAAAATTGTGCTTTAATAAAATGAGTCTGTAATAGTGTTTCTTCAAATAGAAGCCCCTGACTCTTAGCCCCATCTCCTTTAAGTAGCAAAACATTAATTACAGAGCAGAAGAAAGATCAGTGAGAAGTAGATTCTTTAATGAGATAGGGCCAAATGAAGAGCAACCTGAAATGGGGAGAAAGCATGAGTGATCATTTCACTATAAGTCATTGGGAAATGAAAGAAATGAAATCAAAGTAGATTCACCTGCAGGCTTTCAGAAGCACTGCCTTAGAAAGAAACAGACTAGCTGGGTGCAGTGATGTATGCCTGTAATCCCTGTACTTGGGAGACTGACACAGGAGGATTGCAGGGTGCAGGACAGTCTTCACAATTTCAAAAATTAAAATAAATAAAAATTTAAAAGTTTGGAGGCAGAATGCTCCTGGGTTCAGTCTTCAGTATCGAGAAAAAAAAAAAAAAAAGAAAAAGAAAGAAAAAAAGGACAATTATGCTTACTGACATCTCAAATGTTTATTGAGATCACCTACTGTATGTCAGCTGGGGATTTAGAGTTGGCTAAGAAACACTGTCCCTCACTTCAAAATAGAGCTCATAAACCACCAGGGCCCAAGGCATTTAATCACAATTGAGATAAACACTATAAAGGAAAAGTACAAAATGCTTTGAGACTGAATTTATCATCATTGGAATGTCAAGTTAGATGTTAATCTTAATCTTCAGTGAGGGTTTTTTGTTTTGATTTTAGAGATTGAACCCAGAGGTGTTCTGCCCCAGAGCTTTACCCCAGGCCATTTTACTTTACATTTTTTTTTTTTTTTTTTGAGGTACTGGGGATTGAACTCAGGGGCATTCTACCTCCGAGCTATACCCCCAGCCCTATTTTTTATTCTTTATTTTGAAACCGGGTCTCACTAAGTTGTGGAGTGCCTCACTAGGTAGCTGAGGCTGGCAGCAAACCCGGATCCTCCGCTCTCAACCTCCGGAATGCTGGGATTACAAGCGTGCGCCACCACGCCCGGCTTACTTTACATTTTGAAAGAGGGTCTTACTAAATTCCTGAGGCTGGCCTCAAACCTTCCATTCTACTGTCTCAAATATTGGGATTACTGGCATGAACCACTACACTGGGCTGAGGGGACAGATTTAAAAGCCATTTCTTCCACACTTCAGTTTGAACTTCCTTCTTTGCTTTAAATATTTGAAGGTCTGGGAGAATAATTTTTCAGAACATGCACTGTGTACCAAAGACTGGATGTAAAACTAAGATTAAGTGCTGACTTCTTGCTTTCTAGTGATTTGGCTTTGCTGGTGTAATTTCCTACAAGCTTCTTTGTGGGCAAAGAAATTCATATTTATTGAGTGCAGAATCCTCTAGAAAAACTGGACCCATTTTGCCCAGTAACCGCTGTGCTTATTTTGCAAATGAGGAAACTGAGGCTCAAAGAGATGCAATAATCTGTTTCAAGCCAGCAGAGCTTGTTCTTGCCTCCACACCAAGCAGAAAAATGGAGGGGAGAGAGTGACAGATAAAAGGCTAATTTCATTGACAATTAGTCTATTGTTAGTGGAGCTGAAGGGCTGAGCCAAACTAATTACAGCCAACAAAATGCTGCCTTTTTGTCAAAAGTAAATGCAGGGTCTGCAGATGAAAGAACAACTAAAGATTGTTGAGGGAGAAATAGGAGCTGAGATTGTGTGCAAAATATTGTTTGTAATAAAATGAGATTAAACCAAATCACAGAAAGAGAGTGTTACACTTCTCGCACTTGGTTAAGATGTTTGTTTTACCTTTAGCAAAATTTGTAATAGATATGAAGGTAAGATTATGGAGAATTTATTTTGTGAAACAGAAAAATTGCTCAACGTCAATTTGCACAACTGATGAAGCTTTTAATTCTAAGTGAGGAATGGGAGAAAAAGCTAAAGTGATTAGATCAGAGAAATCACAGAAAGCCAGCATTAAGCTGAATAAATGGTATTTGTTACCAAACAGTAATATGGAAAAGCCAGATCTGCTTCCTGCAGAAGGTAAATCACTCAAGAACAGAAAACAACTTTTAAGATTATTCAAGTGTATTCTAAGCTCTGCTCCCTCTGCCCAGTGAGGACCGGATTGGTGTCAGCTACTCCAAAGAGCTGGAAGACTTTATGACTGTCTCAAAGCAGTTGAAGAGAATCAATGTGTAGCTTCTTCTAAATTAGGGCCCTCCAAAGCCTTGTCATTAAAGATAATCTGTAAAGTTGGCTGGTGGAGAGACTGAGATTAGCCTTGCGTTTTTATTCTCTGCCAAACTATCACCCTATTTATTTGATTTGCTGTGTGTGTATCAATAGAAATAAGGTCATGCTAAGTATATATTTGTATACATAGATATATGTTATAAGGCAGGATGTACTTGGAAAGTGAGACAAGAGTATCATAGGTTTGAGACCAGCCTCAACAATTTAGGAAGACACTCGGCAACTTAGTGAGATCCTGTTTCAAAATAAAATATAAAATAGAGTTGGTAGTGTAGCTCAGAGTTAGATTGCCCCTGGGCTCAGTCTTCAGTACTACACACACAGACACACACATACACATATACACATGCATACAAAGAAATATATATTACAAATACATTGTAGAAAAATATACATATACACCATATTATGAGAGATTGCCTTCTGTATACAAAGGATAACTGTCATCTTCAATAATTCGTGTGTGTGTGTGTGTGTGTGTGTGTGTGTGTGTGGTGCTGAGGATTAAACCCAGGGACATTCTACCTCAAAGCTGCACCCACAGCTCATTTTATTTTATTTTATTTTTTAAATTTGGAAACAGGGCCTCACCAAATTGCTGAGAGCCTCATAAAGTTTCTGAGGCTGACTTTGAACCTGCCATCCTCCTGTCTCAGCCTTCCAAGTACTGGGATTACAGGCATGAGCTACTCTGCTCAGCAGTATTCAATAATTCTAATCTGTTGACCTGGTTGAAAGAAATTCTCTGTGACAACTTTGGTAGCAAGTTATCTTAGGAAAGAGTTCCTTTTCTATGCTGAACTTGTGGTAAGCTATCTTCACCATTCTTTTAGGCAATGATTCTCTTTTCTCCAATGAACACATCAGTCACTTTCTAACCAAAAGCAGATCTAGACTCTTAAAAATCGACCAAAATATTCTTCTAAAAGTTTCAGGTACTTAATCTTGTTAAGATTAAAATTGAGAGCACAGTAATTCATTTGAGAGGTTAGTGAGATATAGACTCTGTGCCTCTGCGATAATTTAGTATCTTTAATTTATTTAATAGATACACTGTCAGGTCAGTTTAGCCTCTAGCTCCTATTAACTTGAATAAGAATTCTGGCAATTACCCCCAGAATAATACAATCCTACTTCAGTAAAACAATGTGAATATTCTATTGTGTATGTGTGTGTGTGTGTGTGTGTGCGTGTGTGTGTGTGTGTGTGTGTGTGTGTGTGGTACTGGGGATTGAACACAAGGGCATTCTACCTCTGAACTACATCCTTGGCCCTTTTTGTTCTGTTTTTGAAACGGGGTCTCTCTAGGTTGCTGAGAGTCTCTATGTGGCTGAGGCTGTCCTCAGAACATCAATCCTCCTGTCAGCCTCCCAAGTACTGGGATTACAGACATGCATTACCACGCCTGGCTGTGACTATTCTTTTAAACATACCTGACATACTTATGAATAAATGTGAGTTTGTCTAAAATTCTTTCCTTTTAACATAGCTCTTCTTGACTCCCTTACAGTTCTGTTTATAAAAAGGAGGGAAAGAATTGCAAGGGTATAATTGTTGATTGTCTTTTATTTTTTAAATTTTATTTATTTTTAATTTTTTGCTATATAGGGGATCAAACCTAGGAGTGCTCTACCCCTGAGCTACATCCCCAACTCTTTATTTTTTACTTTGAGACAGGGCCTCACTAAGTTGCCCAAGCTGGCCTGGAACTTGCAATCCTCATGCCTCAACCTCCCAAGTTGCTAGGTTTACAAGTGTTTGCCACAACAACCAGCTGATGGTGGACTTTTAAATATGGTCCATTCCCAAATAGTAGCTCTCTTTGTGTGTGTGGCACTAGGGATTGAACCCCAGGGCATTCTACCATGGAGCTACATCCCTAGCTTTATTTTTATTTTGAAACAGGGTCTATCTAGGTTGATGAGAGTCTTACTCCTTGTTGAGGCTGTCCTCAGACCTGTGATCCTCCTGTTTCAGTCTCCCAAGTACTGGGATTTCAAGTGTGCACCACCATGCCTGGCTCCCATGTACCTTAAGTTAATGTTTATTAATAAGAATGCTTGTCAAGATGAGAAAAATCAATCAGAACTCTTCCTATTCTGTATGATATGAGAAACTGATTTAAAATTATGTGTTGACTTTCACCTCCAAGAAAGAATTTTAAGCATAAAAATACATTACTGAGTTATCACAAAGTAGCCAACCATGACATTAGTACATGTGTCTTTAAGTCCTGCACACTTCCTAGAGGTGGGCCACAAACATGGGTCTGGTATTCCTGGCAGCTGAGGTGACCGGGTCAGTCACATGATTGCCAGGATTATGAGAGAGAAAACTGGTAAAGCCACTCACACATCAAACATGCCTGGGAAGTTTACCTAACTTGAGACTGGTGATAGGTTGACTGAGTGGCTGTGTGTGTGTGTGTGTGTGTGTGTGTGTGTGTGTGTGTGTGTGTATCTGGGGATTGAACCCAGATATGCTCTACCACTGAGCTATACTCCAGCCCCTTTATTTTTAGTTTATGTTATTTTAATTTTTGGTACTGGATTGAACCCAGGGGCACTCTATCACTGAGCTACACCCCCAACCCTTTTTATATTATTTATTTATTTATTTATTTATTTATTTATTTATTTATTTATTTAGTACTGGAGATTGAACCCAGGGCATTCTACCTGTGAGCTACATCCCAACTCCATTTTCTGTTTTTTATTTTGAAATAGGGTCTTGCTTAGTTGCCACATGCTGTCCTTGAACCTGCTCAGCTCTCTGTCAACACTGAAACAAATCAGTGAGCAAAGGCCTAACCTTCTGTGCCATGGCAGCATGGCTGAAGTAAGATCAGTTGGAAACATTTTTAAAACAGATTTCCCTAAAACATAAGAGCAAACACTCTCTCTCTCTCTCTCTCTCTCTCTCTCTCTCTCTCTCTCTCAACAGAAAGTCTGTGAGCAGTATACTTTCTAGGGAAGCTTCTAGATTAAATTCTTTGACAAAGATATATTCCTGGTGAGTATCTGAATAAAATTACCTGCTGAGGGTGGACATTAAGTTTAACCTAGTTATCTTTTGAGAGGTAGCTACCCAAACAGAAGGTTTTCACTTCAGAATAAGTTGTCAATGATTTGCTAGCATGGACCCCCTATCAATCTCATGACAAAACTGTCTCATATGTGATCAAAGAAAACTTAATCTTCTGTCTTCCAGGGTAAGGTACTCATGCTGAAGGAACAACTCTCCAATGACTGGAGATGGGTACAAGAAGATGTGTGTGTTTCCTGGGTATGTTAGTGTTAAACCTGCGTTCAGAAGAGGGAATGTGTACAGATTATAGGCCTGAAGTGTGGAGAGACAAGAAGCTGAGGAGGAGAGTGACAATCACAGGCATTGTGCTGGGCTCAATGCTATGTGTGACTTCTGCAGTGCTTGGTATAACAGATTTTGTGGGGGTGCTATGAAAAAGCTTTTCATCCTCCAAAATAATTAAATAAAAAGGAGGATGCTCTGGAACGCTGCATAGCTCTGGGGAATTTGCTATGAAAAAAAAAAAAAAAGACTGAAAATAGGACATTGAATAGGATATGACTTACAAAATGTTTAAGATTTTCTTAAATTGCACTTTAAGGAATTTGCAAATTTTTTCAGTCTATAATTTTAAGCAATAGCATTTAAATACAATAGGCAGATGCCTTCAATTTTCTTTTTTTATCTGAAGTGGTGGCACATGGGGATGAAATATATCTTAATACCATAGGGCAAAGAACTAAAGGAACAGGAAATAATTCTTCTTTTTATAAAATGTCACAGACATAACCAGACTGTAACATCAAGTAAAAAAGAAGCAGGAGCCAGGCATGGTGGCACTCCTCTGTAAACCCAGGACTGGAGAGGCTGAGACAGAAGGATTGCAGGTTTGATGCCAGCTTTAGTAACTTAGTGAGACCCTGTTTCAAAATAAAAGAGATTGGGGGTGTAGCTCAAAAGTAGAATGTCCCTGGGTTCAATCCCCAGTACCCTTCCCCGCAAAAAAGTCAAAGTGAATACATAATGCCTATTTTGTTTGCTGGTTTTGAATATGTAAATATACAGTGAAACCTCTGACTGCTTTAGGTTAAAGGATTTCTTCATTTCTTTCTATTTAATTTTTTCATGTTTATTTAATTAAGGACATGTGAATGTATGTATACTGTAGTGACCCTGTATTACTTTTTCTTTCTTTATGATCGGGGGAATAACATTGCTTTTAAAAAAAATTCAAATGGGTTAATATCTATGGTATGTGTTTCCAGTAGTAAAACATCATCCCTCGCTACACAGCTTCTGAAAGCATGTCATGTGGTGGTGTGGGCTGACTGGCTCTTAGATGAGCTAAAACTAAACATGGTGAAAGAATGGATTCTTCTGCAGTCCCGCAGGCATTCTGCTATAAGACTTATATTTAATATCCACAGACAGCCTTCAGTTCCAAGCAGGATGGATAAATAAGTCATTTTTTTTTTCAATATTAACAGAATGCAGCCGGGCGTGGTGGTGCACGCTTGTAATCCCAGCATTCGGGAGGCTGAGACCAGAGGATCCGGGTTCGCTGCCAGCCTCAGCTACCTAGTGAGGCACTCCGCAACTTAGTGAGACTCAGTTTCAAAATAAAGAATAAAAAATGGGGCTGGGGGTGTAGCTCGGAGGTAGAATGCCCCTGAGTTCAATCCCCAGTACCGCAAAAAAAAAAAAAATATTAACAGAATGCTTAGTAAGTCAAAAAGAACTATAACTACTTCATTCATTTTTGTTATGTGATAAAATGCCTTTTATCGGATTAATTATCTACTTTGAGCCTGGAAAGGTGATGCATGCCTATAATCCCAGTACTTGAGAGGCTGAGACAGGAAGAAGGCAGGTTCAAGGCTAGACTCAGCAACTTAGTGAGACCCTGTTTCAAAATGAAAATAAAATAGGGTGGGGGGGCAATTCCCCTGGGTTCAATCTCCAGTACCACACACACACACAAAGATACCTACTTTGATTTTTTTTGGTACTAGGGGTGGAACCCAGAGGGCTTCTACCTCTGGGCTATCCCCTCAGCCCTATTTTATTTTTTGGAAACAGGGTCTTGCTAAGTCCTGAGGCTGTCCTTGAAACTGTGATCCTGCTGTCTCAGCCCTCAAGGACTGGGATTACAAGCATGCACCACCACACCCAGATCTTTGATTTTAATTTGTAATGTATCACCACAATTTTTTCCTGTTATGTAGCAATAAACATTACACCATATTTAGGAGTTTACTCAATCAAAAAAATATCTGAAAGACTGGCCAGGTGCAAGCCATCCAGCTGCCTTGGGAAGCAGGGTTGAGTGGTGGGAAGGTGTAATGGTTAGCTTATGTTTCTCAAATCATAGCGATTTAGATAGTTACACAGCTACTGCTTAAAAATCTCTTCAGCAGGGAATTCTCCATTCACATGGCTGCATATTCCTCTGCCTTCAACTGTAATCAAAAGAAGTGATTTCTCATTATAGTGCAATATCCCCCTCCCTCTGGCCTCCTGCTTCTAACTTCTAGAACACAAGCAAGGCCATTTCCTCATTCTTTTATTTGGGGAAGCGGTACTGGGGATTGAACCCAGGGGAAGCTACATCCCCAACCCTATTTTTTATTTTCCATTTTGAAACAGGGTCTCGCTAAGTTGCAGAGGGCCTCACTAAGTAGCTGAAGCTGGCCGCAAACCTGCGATCCTCCAGTCTGACTCCCAAGTACTGTGATTACAAGTATGCACCACCACGCCCAGCTCCAATTCCTCATTCTTTGAATATGATTTAAGTATTGAAAAACAGCTTTTTCAACAGGGCATTGTGGTACACATCTGTAATCCCAGGACTTGGGAGGATGAGACAGGAGGATCACAGGTTCAAGGACAGCCTCAGCAACTTAGTGAGAACCTCAGCAACTTAGCAAGACCCTGTTTCAAAATAAAGAATAAAAAATAGGACTGGGAGTGTAGCTCAGAGGTAAAATGCCCTGGGTTCAATCCCTAGCACTACAATAAATAAATAAATAAATAATAAAATAAAAAGAAAAAGGGCTGGGATGTAGCTCAGAGGTAAAATACCCCTGAGTTCAACTTCTAGTACCACACACACACAAAAAGCAAAACAAAACAAACATCCCCCCAAATAGCTATTTTGTTCTAAGTCTTCTCTTATCTACGCTAAAAATTCTAAGTGATATAACTTCCTTTTTTTAACCCTCAAATAAGCTTTTATATCAATTACTGCTAAATTTCACTGTGTTTCTTTTGTCAATTAATTCACTTTATTAAGATATCCAGCCAGGCGTGGTGGCACACACTTGTAATCCCATCACTTGGGAGGCTGAGACCAGAGGATCCGGGTTCACAGCCAGCCTTAGCTACC
>PVLC010013827.1:0-38661 GCA_004027655.1 Graphiurus murinus
CGGCAGAGTGCCTGGCCTGCATCAGACTGATTTCAAGGGGAAATAAACCTCTGCTGTGTGAAGGCACTGAGACTGCAGAGTGTACTGATCACAGCTAATACAGCAGGTCTTACCATCCTCTTTGTCAGAGGCAAACATGATCATTAATTTCTTATTTATCTTTCAGAGCTATATGAGGTATTAATATCAAAACAGCAATAATTATGATAATGGCAGCAAAAGACATAATAAGAGCTCACTCCATTAGTTAAGGTAACACTAACTGCTGTAACAATTGACCCCAAAGGCTGTTATTCCCCCAATGCAAATCAAGGTGATCTAAATGAGCAGTACTAATAGGTAGTGAGGGGCTTGGGGTCCACAGTTAGTAACAGAATAGAGGCCTTGTCACCCTCAGTACATGTCTTCCAAGACTGCCCTGACCAGCAGCATCTGGCTGGAAAAAGAAGAGGTAGCATAGAGGATGGACAGCTTTTATGCTCCAGGCCTGTGGAGCATTGGCTGAAATCAAATTGCATACCACGGTCTCATAGCGGGGAGGCTGCAAGTGTGGCCTGGCGTGTGCCAGGAGAAGGCAGCTGGCCATCTCTGTCTTACATCTTAACTCATTTAATCCTTACAGCAGGTCTGTGACCTGGTGACCTCGATTATATATACCCACTTTTCAGATGAGTAAACTGAGTAGCTGAACATTATTTGCTCAAAGTCAACTTAAAAATGGCAGAGGCTGGAAGTGAACCTGAGCAGTTTTGCTTAACCGTTCTGTTATATTCCTTACACAATGCAATGTCTATGTTACACCTTACCATTTTTTTTTTCCAGTTTAAGAATATTTAGTAGAAGCTGGTGTGAGGGCACATGCCTGTATTCCCAGTAATTGGGAGGCTGAGACAGGAGGACTGCAGGTTTGAGGGTAACCTCAGCAATTTAGTGACATCCTCAGCAACTTAGTGAGGTCTGGTTTCAAAAGCATGGGGGATGGGGTTGTAGCCCCTGGGTTCAATCCCCAGTACCAAAAAAAAAAAAGGAATACTAGAAAATATTCAATCCTATATACCTGTTTTTTTTTAAACAGCTACACATTACTCTTTTGTATGAGTGGATCATAATTTAACTACTCTAATTATGACCATTATTTCACTTCCATCCTCTATGATAAATAGTGATAAATATCCTCAAAGCTTGTATATCCACACATGTGCAAGCAGATGGAGAAGAATAATTCTTAGAAGTAAAATTACTGGGAAAAATGGTATATGTATATTTACTTTTGCCAGACATTTTCAAATTTCCCTACTGTGGGATTATTTTTATAACAAAAAGTAGGATTTAAATTCTCACAAAGTATGCAAATGAACATTGCCCCCCAGTCATATCACAGAAGTGTTTTCAACTATTTTGAACTTGGCTGAATTATAAATACGAATGGTATTTGATAGTTTTATTTTTTCATTCTCTTGATGCAATGGATGTTTGAGGAGTCTAGTGCCTCATTAAAAACCCTTGTGTGATTTTTTTGAGACCTGGCCCCAGGCAACTCAAAAGGCTTTGCCTAGTAGGCCTTGTGCAGGAAGCTGCTCTCTCACAGCTGACTCAGTGCCTGGAAGCCCCTGAACTCTCTGAGGGGGATACAGTCAGGGACTCAGGTCCTGTGTGCACCTGTATTCTCAGCCTGGTCTCTTTCATCCCAAGCCTCTTTATCTGGGGCCTGTGGGCTGAGACCTTCTTCAAGCATCCTTGGTAACATCTCCTTTTGGGCCAGTAGGGTATGAGATGTGTGTGTGTGTGTGTGTGTGTGTGTGTGTGTGTGTGTGAGAGAGAGAGAGAGAGAGAGAGAGAGAGAGAGAGGTGGATCTGAATACACATCTCCTCCACTCCGACTCAGTCCTCTAGTTCCAGTTCTCCATACTTCTCCATTGCCCTCTTCTAGCCTTGTGTCCATTAAACTGAGGGAGCCTTTTGCTCAGAGCTCCCTCTGTGCAAATCCACCACCCTTCTCCACCCTGTTACATGGGGGAATGGAGCAGGAGTCAGCACCTGCTCCAGTTTAGATTCTTGCTGACATTACTGCAGTGTGTGTTTAAAGGTTCGACTCTAACTTTCATTTTGACATGTTTTGAATATGGGTAGTGCCTTCCAAAGGTTCATATGTTAAAGACTTGGTCCTCAGAGTGGTGAAATTGGGAGGTGCTTTGGACCTTCAGGTAGTGGGGACAAGTGGTCCTAGGTCACTGGGGGCATACTCTAGAAAGAAATCGTGGGACTTTTGTCTTTCAGTCTCTTCTTGGTTCATGATGTGACCAGTTTTCTCTGCCACACCTTCCCGCCATAGTGTGCCACCTCATCAGAAGCTGGAAGAGTAGGGCTGCCTGATCCATCTTGGGATGTTGGACTACCTGAGGAATCATGAGCCAAAATAAATCTCTTTTTACTTAATAAATAGCTTGTCTTACGTATTTTGCTGTAGTGACAGAAAGCTGACTAATACACCTACTCTGACAGCTGGCAGCTCAGCTGAGCTTTTGGCAATGTTAAAGTCTCTACATATATTTAAGTGCTATTTTTTTTAGTGATAGTTCATATCTTGTGTCTATTATTCTTTTGGAATATTATTATATTAAGGAAATTAACCATTTATCTGTGATATATATTTCACTTTTGTTGTGGCCAGTTTTTTTTTTTTTTCAGTATGGGGATTGAAACCAGGGGCATTCTACTTCTGAGCTACACCCCCAGCCCTATTTTTTATTCTTTATTTTGAAACAGGGTCTCACTAAGTAGTTGAGGCTGGCCCACAAACCTGGATCTCAGCCTCCCAAGTACTGGGATTACAAGCTTGTGACACCACACCTGGCTATATGGCCAGTTTTTTATTTGCAAATCTTTTTTCTGTGTATTAAGTTAAAATATTGCGTTTAATTTATCATTCTTTTAAAATGTGTTTGTATTTCTTTTCTTGGGTTAGATTAGTTTTTTCATTGTGAATTATGAAAAATTTCTTCTGCATTTTCTTTTCCTTTGCCTGCCTGCCTGCCTGCCTTCCTTCCATCCTTCCTTCTCTCCTTTCTTTTTTCTTTGGTACTGGGGATAGAGCCTAGGGGCATCCCCAGCCACATTTAAAAATTTTTTATTTGAAACAGATTCTCACTAAGTTGTGAGGGTCTTGCTACATTGCTGAGTCTGTCCTTGAACTTGCAATACTCCTGTCTCAGTCTCCCAAGTACTGGGATTACAGGCATGAACCACCATGCCAGGCTTCCATTTTCTTTTTGTCTTCCTTTTTACAGCTGAAACCTTGTGTCATCTGGGATCTATTGTGTTGTAAAGGGTATGATATTAAACTGTGTTTTTCCTTATGGCTACCCAATTGTCCCAACATCATTTAATGAATAATTAATTTTTCTCCATTCATACAAAATGTCATCTTTTTAACATGCTCAAATTTGCACTTTACTACTGCACATTTTTATTTATTACAGGTTTAAATATGTTTTGATATCTTATTTTATATCCATTATTTAGAATTTTCTTGGCTTGGATTTTCCTTTTATTTTTCCATATGTCCTTTAAAAGTCAGCTTGAGAAGTTATAATAAAGAAGGTGTCTTGGTCAACATTCTCACTGCTATAATTCAAAAGACCTGACCACATGACTTAGAGGAAGGAAGATTTATTTGCTCACCATTTCTTGGAGATTCCAGGTTCAGTCCACATGAGGCTGGGGTCATGGGTATCAGGGCATGGTGGTGGGAAGCAGAGAGAGGGAGAGTGCACAGGCTCTGTTCCTCATGTCATGGAAGATAGAAGCAGAGAGATCAAGCAAGCAAGCAAGGGGATTCAAAGACACAAGCAGGATCCCTGAGGCCACACTCCCAGGGACCTACCTTCTCCAGCTACAACCCACTGGCTTAGGTTACCCCCCCAGATAAATCAATTACAATGGATTTATTTACCGATGATATTAAAACCCTCATGACTTAACTATATCAATCTTGAGCACCAATTTATGAGCTCTTCAGAGGACATTCTACATCTAACTATATAGAAGACTATTATTTTTCTGGTGATCATATATATTTATAAATTAACAAAGTAACATAGTAAGAATTGACTTATTTTTACCCAAGAACAGGTTATGCTGTTTATTTATTTGAACCTTCTTTTTAGTTTCTTCATTTACATTAAAGTTTTATTTTTCTGGTTTTTTTTTTTTCGGCACTGGGGATTTAACTCAGGGGCTTTCTACCATCAAGCTAAACCCTCAGTCCTATTTTTATTCTTTATTTTGAAACAGGGTCTCACTAAGTTGCAGAGAGCCTTGATAAGTAGCTAAGGCTGGCTGCGAACCCAGATCTTCCAGTCTCAGCCTCCCAAATGCTGGGATTATAAGCATGTACCACCACACCTGGCTTGCATTAAAAAGTTTTGATCACCAAAATTTCTATGTAGGATTATAAGCATTGTATCTTTTTCTCTTGTTTTCTTTCTTATTCTATTCATAGTTTCTAATTACTTGTAATTTTTATATAAAAGGGCTACTCATTTTTGTATATAATAATTTTTTCCTCTAGTTGCATCACAATGACTATTAAGAAAAGGCTGAGAGAGTTCACAGGCCAGCACCAGACCAGCTGGCCTTGAATCCCAGCCTGCCACTTACTGGCTATTATTCTGAAGATTATACATAATTTATGAAAAATGCTTAGGATGGTGCTTAATCAAGTTAATCACTATTATTAATCAGATAGTAGTATAGAAGTTTTACTAGCTTCAGAAAAATAATTGGTGCATTCTCATTTCTATGCTTGGGAAAGGTTTAAATAGAATTTCCCATTTTTGTTAATATAGAGATGAATGTAAATGAAATAAGCCAAGCGTTGAAAGGCAAATACGACATGAACTCACTCATATGTAGAATCTAAAAAGGTGATCTTACAGAACCTCAGAAAATAGTGACTACCTGGTCTGAGGAAGGTTGGGAAGGGAAGATGATCAAAAGAGATTGGTCAGTACCCATAAAATCACAGTTGGGAGGAAGAAGTTGTGGTGTTCTGAATCTCAGTAGGGAGACTACAGTTAATATTGTAGTTTATGTTTCAAACAAACCAGAAGAGAAGGTTATGATTGTTCCTATGACAAAAAAAATGATAAATGTTTGAGGTGATGTTGAATAATATGATTTGTTCATTATCCAATGTATACATGTACCCAAATATCACATAGAATCCCATAAATGTGTGCAATTCTGTGTTAATTAAAAACAAAAACTAAAAAAAGATGCATAATACTCATTTTGTTCCCTAATGGAAACTGTTTTCTTTTTCATCAACTTATTTGATTCTCCACATCTCCTTTGACAGAAGAAAAATCACACTAATTTCATAAGTGTGTAGTCTACTATTCATAGAGGGTAAAAAAGCATCTCAGTTAGCCTTTAAATTCAGGCTCCTATACTCAACAGCCAAATATAGAGACTTAAACATGTTGATATAGTAAAAGGAAAACTGGGAGGGAGGGCTCATTTGAAAACACACGCTCAACTGCAAAATATACTATTCCTCATTTATTGACTAATTGAGTGCTTTTTTGTAACACACTTTAATATAAAATGTATAAAATTTACTGTACATGTAAATTTTTATGAGTGGGTCTTAACTATTGCTTCAAAGTGGGGAGGGGGGGAGTGGCACTGCTGTTTCTGACCCTTTACTTTTGTATCTTTTCTTCTTCTTTTGCAACTTTCTTCTTTATAATTCTGGCCCATAGAATACCTGGCCTGAGTTATTACACCAGCCTATAAAATGGTCACTTGTACCCTAGTCTTGTCCCTTTTTGCCATTCTCCACACTACTGCCTGAGCAGCATATTGTGAATCTGGTCACATTTTCCCTTTTGCAGGAGTTAGAGCATATTAGGGTCATCTCCAGGCTCTCCTTGACTAAATCTCTTACTTCTCCAGCCTGAAATCTAGCTAGAACACTCTAGAAATACCAAGTGCTCAAAGTTTTCCTGAGCATACAAAGTGCCTTTGCGTATTTGTTAATTTTCCTCATCAATGCCATACTGCATTTTCCCTTCTCCTCTTTTGCCTAGTTCGAATTCATTCCCTCCAGCAAGCTGTTTTTCTCTGTTTTTGACATCCTAATTGTTCAGGTGCTTCTTTTTGGTACTCTTTTTTTTTTTTTTTTTGCGGTACTGGGGATTGAACTCAGGGGCATTCTACCTCCGAGCTACACCCCCAGCCCTATTTTTTATTCTTTATTTTGAAACCGAGTCTCACTAAGTTGCGGAGTGCGAACCCGGATCCTCCGGTCTCAGCCTCCCGAATGCTGGGATTACAAGCGTGCGCCACCACGCCCGGCTCTTTTTGGTACTCTTATCATATCCCCTCTGTATGTTCCTCTCCTATAACACTTACAAGTGTTCATTCTCCTGTGCCTTGAAGACTGAGGCCACATCTTATATCTTATCTTTGAATCCATAGTATCTAGCATCATGTCTCATACACAGGAGGTTCTCTAGAGATATCTGTTCTGCAAGACAGTAAACAAGTCCTTCCCTCTCCTTTTTATTATTTTTTCTTTTTTTGCAGTACTAGGGATTGAACTCAGGGGCATTCTACCTCTGAGCCAAACCCCCAGCCCTATTTTTTATTCTTTATTTTGAAACCGGGTCTCACTAAGTTGTGGAGTGCCTCACTAGGAAGCTGAGGCTGGCCGCGAACCTGGATCCTCCGGTCTCAGCCTCCCGAATGATGGGATTACAAGCATGTGCCACCACGCCCAGCCCCTCTCCTTCTTAAAAAGAAAAAAAAAAAACTTTTAGGAAAGCATTTTTCTTTTTTGAAAAAAAAAAAAAATCTTGAGAGGATTAGACCAAACACCGGGAATCCTGGCTTTTAGTCCTGGTTCTTTGACACACCCTGGAACCTTGACCCTATCTCTTCAGGTATGCAGAGACATGAATCTCTAGGTAGATTTTGGGCTTGTGTCAGCTAGGTATTAGGGTAAAATTCAGCATTTTAAAGCTCAGCTTTTGGAAACCCAATCCTGTATTCTCTTACAGCAGACCCATTTTATCCTTTATAATCCCTTCCTTTAACATTGTTTTCCTGGGGATTTTTTGTGTGTGTGTGTGGGGGGGGGGAGGGTGGTTCTGAGGATTGAACCCAGGGGTATTCTACCTCTGAGATATACCTCCAGCCCTATTTTATTTTTTATTTGGAAACAGTATATTGTTAAGCTGCTGAGAGCCTTGCTAAGTTGCTAAGCCTGGCTGCAAATCTGCCATCCTCCTGAATCAAACCTCCCAAGTACTGGAATTATAGACATGTGCCACCACCAATTGTAATTCTTAAGCAACTAACTTACATAGAAGGTATGGCAGGTCTGTATAGCGAGCGAGCATGTGAGTTCACACAAGTGCCACACATTTCCCAGGCACTTACTTCCTTCAGCCAGGTCTAACCTCCTACAGTTTCCACTACCTCCCAGTAATCCATTCAGTTACCAGTAGATGAATCCATTGATAAGGTCAGGGTCCTTATAATCCAATAATTTTCTAAGAGCACCACCTCTGAACATTTATGCATTGGGCGACATTTCCCATCCACACCATAACAAAGAAGTATGCCAATAGGGGATTATATTTCCTACTACAAGATTGTGTGGTTGTTTTTTGGGTATTTCACATAAGGTTGACCATGATTAAGAATTCCAAGCACCCCTTCTTCCTAACACTGAGAGGTCCAGAGAAAGAAAGGACTGATTGAAGATCCTCTCTGGAGGCCAGCTTGAAGGCAACAAGAGGTGAAGGACTGAAGTGAGGGTATGAGAGTTGGGGGCAGAGGAGAGTGCATAGAGGGGTCTGAAGGAAAGTCCCTTCTGGTCAAGAGGGAGCAGGGGGATCTCTTCTGGGAGTCAGGGATGAGGCCCTGTGCCTTAAGTAGGACCAGAATTTCTTTGCAGTAAGCTTCTTAAATTTTTACTTCCCTTGTGAACTGACTCCATATTGCTTAAACCTGCAGTAGGTATCAAAGTGAACTACTTTTAATATTTCTTTGTATGCTTGATGGTAGATTGGTGGCAGATGTCTTTTTCTTTCCCTTCTCTAACTAATGTCTAGATTTCTTTGGAGTAGAAAGCAGGATAGTGAAAAGACCTCCACAGGATCCTGTCAGACAGAAGAAGACAGACTGTTCAAGTTGTTGATTATGTCTTTGCTCCCTTTTGTAATATGAGGTTTAGTGTTCATGAGATGCTGGGGAACATCAGAAGAGGGATAGCCATGCACGCATTTTGATTTAACTCAAGAAATTTAGTCTCTTCCTCTGTCTTGTGTCATACTCTTGTAGTTGCTTCAGGCTTTAAAATTGTCATTTCATCAAATCATACTTTCATATATTGTAATAGAATATATAACAATATATTATCATGCCAAAAAGCCATTTCATTATTACAGAAGTTAGGAATATATAAAGCAAGAAGCCCAGTAAAATAAAATCCTCCAAAACATTTCAAGTCTAGCTTCTTGTTTTTCACATGAGGTGATACAATATTGAGCCTGATTTCTTTTCTTCATGTCAACCTAAAGTATAATTTTCCCGGGACAGTTTTTCTTTTCCTTGATCCTAGGATCTATAATGACTACTATAGCCTAGTCCTATGAAAATGTTGTGACAAGAAATCTGAACAGAGATGGTGAAACAGAGCACTTTCTACAGCAGCCCTGCTGCTGGGCTCCACTGCAGTATCATTCAGGGCTTCATGGGAGGTGGAAAGTGAATGTGTGTGAGTCTAATTCAATACTTTTCTGATGCTTAGACAGAACCCATACATAACTCCTAACATTTTTGACTGCCATGGGTCTGCTGCTACTTTTATTTTTCCTTTTTTAGAGATTATTCATAGCTAGAAAATTATTTTTAATACACCTTTGTAACTACTACCCAAGCAAAGAAATAGTGCCAGACACCCTGGAAATCCCATTGTGAGGTCTCTTCCCATTACAAACATGTCCATCAGAGTAATCACTATCTTGACTTTTACAATAACATCCTTATATTTTGTTTTACAAATTTGGTAACAAAGAGAACATTCATTTACATTATATCTTAATCTTCCCTATAAAGGACATTAATGTGTTTAGATTTGCATTTAATCTCATCCCCCCCTTATTATTGTTATTTTTACTGATGCATTGTAATCATGCATTTTTGTTAGGGACAAGCTGGTAAAGGCATACATGCAGATATCTCTCATTTAACACTTCCCCAATTCTCACCTCATTCCCTCCTCCTCCCTCCTTCTCCTTCTCAAGTTCAATTTAGTGACTGATATGTTTGTGAAAGTACATCATGTGCATTAGAGTGCCCCCCCCCAACCAAATCACCTTCAGTTAAGTCACCTTCTTTGTTCATCTAAAGTTTTGCCTTCTTCATCTAGGGTTTCTTTTATGATCTACTTTCTCCCTAGCTTCTGCATATTAGGGAGAGCATACAATTTTTTACTTTTTGTTACTGACTAATTGCATGTAACATAATGCTTTCCAGTTCCATCCATTTCCCTGCAAATGACATGATTTTGTTTTTCTTTATGGCTGAGTAAAATTCCATTGTGTACATATCCCATAGTTTTATAATCCATTCATCTAGTGATGGACATCTTGGCTTGTTCCACAGTTTGGCAATTGTGATTTTTTGCGACTATAAACACAGACTGCATTCATTGTTCTGATACTGTGGTTTTTATTCTTTTGAGTAGATATCCAGAAGTGATATTGCTGGATCATATGGTAGGTTCATTCTCATTCGTCTGAGGATCCTCCATACTGTTTTCCAAAGTGGTTGCACTATTCTGCAATCCTACCAGGAATGTATTAGGTTCACCACTTTTCCACAGCCTGGCCAGCATTTGTTGTTGTTTGTGTTTTTGATAATTGCCATTCTAATTGGGGTTAGGTAAAATCTCAAGGTAGTTTTAATTTGCATCTCTCTGATAGCTAATGATGTTGAATATTTCCTCATATATTTATTGGTCATTTGTATTTCTTCTTTTGTGAAGTTTCTAGTTAGATCATTTGCCCATTTTTGATTGGGTTATTTGTTTTCTTATCTGTGAGTTTCTTGAGTTCTCTGTATATTCTAGATATTAGTCCTCTATTGGAGGATGGCAAAATTTTTCTCCCACTCTGTGGACTCTCTGTTGAGGTTCTTGATAGTTTCCTTTGTTGCACAGAAATTCTTCAGTTTAATGCAATCCCATGTATTGATCTTACTTTGAATTTCTTGTGCCTTTGGGGTCTTGTCAAGAAAGTTTTTACCTGTGCCTATGTGCTGAAGTGTTGGACCTATTCCCTCTTCAAGTAGCTGCAAGGTCTCTGGCCTGACTTCCAAGACTTTGATCCACCTTGAATTGGCTCTTGTGCAGGGTGAGAATGTGGAGGTTATTTACATTTTTCTGCATATAGTTAACCAGTTTTGTCAACATCATTTGTTGTAGAGGCTGTCTCTTTTACAGTGTATGTTTTTGGCTCCTTTGTCAAAAATCAATTGACTGTAAGGGTGTGGATTTGCTTCTGAGTCTTCTATTCTGCTCCATTGGTCTATGTGTCTGTTTTTGTGCCAATACCATGCTATTTTTATTACTGTGTCTTTGTAGTAGAGTTTGAAGTCAGGTATTGTGATGCCTCCTGCATGGTTCTTGTTACTGAGAACTACTTTGGCTATTCTGGGCTTTTTGTTTTTCCAAATGAATTTAAGTACTGATTTTTCTATGTCTGCGAGGAGTGACCTTGGTAATTTAATGATCACATTGAAACTGTAGATCACTTTTGGGAGAAAGGTCATTTTGATATTTATTCTGCCTATCCAACAGCATGGACTATGTTTCCATCTTCTATGGTCTTCTTCAATTTATTTTTTCAACTTTTTATAGTTTTCCTTATAGAGGTTTTTTACCTCCTTGGTTAGGTTTATTCCTAAGTATTTTATTTTTTGGAGTGCTATTGTGAGTAAAATTGTTTTCTAGATTTCTTTTTCAGTGGATTTGTGGTTGGCATACAGGAAAGTTTCTGACTTTTTAAGATTGATTTTGTATCCAGACACTTTGCTAAATTTGTTGATCAGTTCTGTGAGCTTTTTGGTGGACTTTCTTGGGTCTTCTAAGTATATATCATGTCATCTGCAAAAAGGGATAGTTTTAGTTCTTCTTCTCCTATTTTTACACCTTTGATTTCCTTCTCTTGCCTTACTGCTCTGGCTAGACTCTCAAGTACTATATTCATCAGAAGTGGTAATCCTTGGACATCCTTGTCTTGTTCCTGTTTTTAATGGGAACTCTTGTGGTTTTTCCCCATTTAATATGATGTTGGCTGTGGGCATGAATGGATGTTAGATTTCATCAAATGATTTTTCAGCATCTATTGAAATGATCATGTGATTTTTATCTTTGATTCTATTTATGTGGTGAATTACATGGATTGTTTTTCATATGTTGACCCAGCCTTGGATCCCTGGGATGAACCTGACTTGGTCATAGTGTATACTTTTCTTGATGTGGTTTTGAATGGACATTGCTAGTATTTTGTTTAGCAGTTTTGCATCTAAGTTCATTAGAGATACAGGTTTATAGTTTTCTTTTCTTGAGCTGTCTTTATTTGGCTTTGGTTTTAATGTGATGTTGGCTTCATTGAATGAGTTTGGGAGAGTCCTATTTCTTCCTATTTTGCGGAATAGATTGAGGAGTATTGGGATTAGCTCCTCTATACAGGTTTTATAAAATTAACTTGGAAAACTATCTTGTCCAGGGCTTTTGTTTGATGGTAAACTCTGAGTGTTCTGGGTCTCTCCTGCACTTCTGCTCCTATCCAACCACTAGAAGTATGGGCATTTCTTCCTATTTTGTGGAATAGATTGAGGAATATTGGTATTAGCTCCTTTATAAAAGTTTTATAAAATTAACTTGGAGCAAGTTCCAAAGGGTTGATTGGATTCATCTTGGCAAAACTATAGTATGCACAAAATGTTTGATCACCCCTGCTTTTATTAGTAGACATTGATATCTAATATATAGATCCATTAATCTATTGAATGGGGAGCAATCACAAGTAGTGATAGTCTAGCATTTAAAGTCATCACTATTTGGAATAATTTTTAAATAAACAGATACTTTCCCTTATCTGTTACTTGGTTATCCATTGGTATAAGTCATATAGGAAAGGCAGAATAAGTACTTGGTTCTCTTTATTTACCAACCCTATGAAGGTGATCAATTAATTTTAAATTATTAACAAATTAAATGTTATGAATGAATAGACTTGTACACATTTGTTGATTTCAATACAAGGGTAATTGTTTTTCTTAATGATGATAAATTGCCCCATCTCTGGTCAGTGGAAACTCATAAAGTTGGCTCATCCTATTAATATATCTTAGGGTTTTTTTTAACTACAGTGTATTTCAGGCTCATCTTGTACTTTTCCTCTCCTAGATAGAATCAGACAATCATCCAAATGTCCTGTTTCTTTTAATAGGAAAAGGCAACTCAAAACCACAGTCTCATTGCTATTAATGTTTTTTGAACATTGCAGTTCTTCTTCTTTGTGTTTGAGAAGTGCTATGGGCTGGATATTTTTCTCACCCAAAATTTAGGTTTTGAAATCCTATACTTCAAGGTACTGACATAAGAGGGTGAGGCCTTAGGGTGATTATGTCATGAAGGGGATTAGTGCACCTAGAAAGGACCCCAAAGATTGTCCCTGTCCCTTCCACCATTTGAGGATACAATGCGAAGATGGTTTCCTATGAACCAGGAAACAGGTGTTCATTAGATACCAAAACTGCCTTGATCTTGAAATTTCCAGTCTTTAGAACATAATAAATAAATTTCTTTGTTTATAAGCAACTTAATTTATGGCATTTTGTTACAGCTGCCTCAGTATACTAAGATGAGTAGCATTCTAACCCTAGTGGCTTGCTTTCTGAGATTTCCCCTTCCTCCTTCCCTCCCTCACTTCCTCCCTCTCTTTTCTTCTTCCTTTCTTTCATGCCTGGGATTTAACCCTGGGGTATTCTACCTCTGAGCTACATTCCAGCCCTTTTTTATTTTGAAACAAGGTCTCATGAAACCATGGTGTACTGGCCTTGAACCAGAGATCTTCATGTCTCAACCTCCCAAATACTGGGAATATAGATGTGTGCTATTATGTCTGGTGATTTCTGCCATTTCTTAACTTTCATCTGGACAGTGACTCATTCATCTGTATGTTCTTTGTCCTGTTCACTTTTGATGTAATTACTACTCGTGTCTTTTTAATATGAGTGAGTCTCTGTCCTGGAAGAATGCCCTGCCTGGTCAGTTCCATAAGGCCTAGACTGCTGTAGCTCCTTCAGTTCTTAGTGTAGTTTTCTTAAAATCTCCCACTGATAGATCTGGCAAAGTCCTCTCCAATTTCAGGTGCAGTTTTCAAACACACTTGTCATGGTTTCCAGAGAGCATGTATTGCCTATTATAGAAGTCCCCTGTGCTCAGGACGGTCAGACATTCTATTAATTTCCTTTGCTTTCTTCTGTGTAAACACTGATATCCTGTAGATCTCTGGTTGTTGACTGATTTTTGACTTGTGGAGATACTCTGACAATTAGCTTGTTATAAATGCTATCCATGGAAACCAAACTATCAGACCGATGCATGTGTATCTATGTTTATAGCTGCACAATTTACAATTGCCAAACTATGGAAGCAGCCAAGATGTCCATTGACAGATGAATGGATTACAAAATTATGGGATATGTACACAATGGAATTTTACTCAGCCATAAAGAAGAACAAAATCATGTTATTTGCAGGGAAATGGATGGAATTGGAAAACATTATGTTACGTGAGATTAGTCAGTCACAAAAAGTAACAAATCATATTCTTTCCCTAATATGTGGAAGCTAGGGAGAAAATGGGACATAAGAGGGACTCCAGATGAAGGAAAATTCTTAGGTTAGCAAAGAATTTGACTTAACAGAAGGTGATGGGTGGAGGGGGGGACATCCTAATGAGCATGATGTACTTTCATGAACACATCAAGGTCAATCACTAAACTGAACTTGAGAAGGAGGAAGGAGGAGGGAGTGGGGTGGGAATTGGGGCAGGGTTAAATGAGAAATGTGTGCATATATGTGCCTTTATCTTTACCAGCTTGTACCTAACAAAGATGTATAATTACAATGCACCAATTAAAAGTAAAGAAATTAATTTTAAAAAAAGACTATGGTCACATTCTCTATCCTTGATGGAGTAATAATAGGATGATAAATAGTCCCATCAAGTGTGTTTCTTTATTTCTAGGCATTTTGGATCTTTTGTGTGAGTTTAGTAGTAAGTTTTATGACTTACATTTACTTCATGTATAATCATAGCGTGGGTGATAATACAGTCAGTTAAAAAATATTTTTTAAATCTCAGGATTGTTTTCAGCCCTATTACTGTTATATGCCATCTTTCACCTTTATTTTCCTTTTTAATATTCTTTCTGTATATGGTGCTCTATTCCATTCAGGGTTTTATATACATCTTACAATGCTTTCTAGCCTTCTTGGAACCAGCTTATAAATAACTACCAATGTCCTTGTGCTTCTGCCTAACTCAACCCAAGTCTATTTTTATCCAGATGGGTAAGATGCCTCATGATATAAAATAGTGGCTTTATTTGATTGGCCTCATCTAAGATAATTAAACAAAATTAGTTTGGTCTATAAATACAGACATCAATTTGTTTTGCTTTCTCTCCTAGTTTAAAATTTAAGTTCAGTTTTAAGTGTTTGTGGCCAGGTTGGATAATTATGGTCAAAGGAAATGTTCGAGGAAGGTTATTTCTCTTGGCTCCTGTAAATAACCTGACAAAGGGACTTGTTGCTTCACCAGTGCCTAATGTGTTCACTTGGAATGCTCTGATGCTCAATTTTACTAGACATTTACAAAACAAAGCTGTTTCCTCTTGCATTGTAATTAGTGTAATTAGAGTTTATGTGTGAAGTATCATATATCTATTGTGTGGAAGTGTTTCAAAGTAACAAGGATACTGAATTACCTAAGATTATTAGTTTCAATAATTAGTTTATACAGAATATTTAGTAATACTTCACATGGGAAAATTAAAGTCCCCACAATCTAAATACAACTGAGTGCTTTGGAGCAAAAATCTCTTCTTGCTTATACTCTTCCTGCTACCCAGGGCTGACTGGGAATAATGTTTATAATATGAAATGAAACAGAGACCAGAGAAAGATAGTGCGATGATCTTTTTTTCCCCTGAGAGGCTAACAAGAATGAGTGTCTTGCCATGCTAACCCTGGGAACAAAATTGTAAATATGGAGAGGAGAAACAGGTTTCTAAGATGATATTGCTGCTATCTTTGGGGGATCAGCTTCTGCCTTACCATAATGTATTATGTCAAAAGAGGTGGACAGAGTTTCGAGGTAGTTGGGGTGGGGGCAGTCCCAAGAGAGTACCCAGGAAGCTTAGCTGTAGCTCACATTGGAGCAGCTTCACAAGTGAAAAATCAATCCACAGCATGTGGTTATCTGCCTGGGAATACTTGCCATTTATTGCACAGTTCATCTGAGTGGAAAACTAGAACATTTCTCTTTCAAATCACAAAATGCAAACTGGCAAGTGTTATAGTTTGTTCAGACCAGTGGCTGGCCTCCAGTTTTCTAACTAATGTAAAAGTGGAGCCCATTGATGGTAGCCAGGAGCTGTTTTGGCCTTTTAGAAAGTCCTAGTTTTCAATGGAGTTAAGGTTCATCTAAAGTGGCTCCTGTTTCAGAATAAAAAAAAAATAGAGCTGGGTGTACAGCTTGGAGGTAGAATGCCCCCTCCCCCCCAAAAAAAAAGAAAAGAAAAGCTTCTGAAAATTAGTTGAAGAGTAAAGGCCAATGTAGAAAATAAATAGATTTATTAATTCACTCAGTCTTTCATTCAGCAAATGTCTAGTTTGTATAAATACTGTCATAGGCAATGGAGATAACTCAGATTAAAAAAAAAAAAAAAAAAAAAAAGAGAAAGAGAGAAACCAAAAAACTTCAGGAGATTTCTAACCCTTACTATTTCTACTCATTAATTTTTGCTTATTTTTGGCTAGGGAGGGAAATCATTCACAACATCTTTAGTTGTGGTTGTCACATAAGTCACTAAAATCCCACTGTTTGCTCTTATAATTTTGGATCGTTGTGAATGGCAAGTAGTTTTATTAAGGCACATTTGGAAAGGAAAGGGGAATACACTACTGGGATTTCTTTGGTCCTTTCTCCAAGCTCTAGCTTGCTTTTGACAGCAGAATAAATGAGAATATGTATGAGGATGTGAAATAACTGCTGTTAAAATGTGCAGGATCCAACATTTAAAAGGAATTGCATTTCAATACATGATAAAATTTCCAGATTACCTTGAGAATTGGGGCTGCTACTGTCAGTTACATTGAAAGAATTCCAACATGCTAAATTATCTGACAAGTTGCGGTGTTTTATGTGCTGTATTGAAATTGGAGTATTTGTTTTGCTTCAATGGGTACTTAATTATTTGTTTCTTCTTGACAGTGTGCTAGAATTAATTCATAGCATTATGAAGCTGCTTTAAACATCCTCTTGAGAGCAAGGGCTGGCTCCCATAAGCCTGATGCATCATCTGAATGTTTTGCCCTCATTTTAAATATATTAAATCAGGGTCATGGATTACTTTTAAAAAGAAATTATAGCTTTCCTGTCCTAGAGGAGATTTCAGGCTCACAAGATGAGAGAAGTTAAACACAACTGTAGGAAGTGGAGGCAGCAGTCAGAACCCTGCTAATGCTGGAGCCTTGTGAGGAAGACATGGCTCCCAAGGAGAGTAGGGCACAAGTCACAGCACATTCCTGGCCCATAGCAGTTAAAAATTATGTTCCACACGAAGAGGAAGTTCTAGCCAAAGGTCTTTGCTAGAACTATGGTAGAACTATAGTTTGTCCCCATCAAAACATATGTTAAAATTTAATTACCACTAAAAGATAAAAAGTTGGGACCAGCCAGGCATAGTGGGGCATGCCTATAGTACCAGCTACTTGGGAGGCTGAGGCAGGAGAATTGTTTAAACTCAGGACTTGGGGCCAGCCTGGGCAACACAGCAAAATCTTCTTTTTTTTTTTTTTTTTTAAAAACAGCATCTTACTAAATTGCCGAGGCTGTCTTCAAACCTGTGATCCCCAGCCTCCCAAATACTGGGATCCCAGTTGTGCACCAGCATCTTTGGCTTGACCCTGTCTTAAATGAAGAGGTGGTTCTAAGTGGGACTTTAAAGAACTCTGTCCTTGTGAATGGATTAGCCCATTCCTGTGATTAATGGATTAACAATTGGAGATTATTTTGAGTGGGTAGATAACCATTTGAGAGGGTCTGCTACAAAAGCCAGTTGGCCAGTGCTCCCTGTCTCTCATTACCACCTGGTGCCCTGGGCCACCTCAGGATTCTGCCAGCAAGAAAGCCATCACCAGATGTAGCCAGCTCCTTGACCTTGGACCAGGACTGTGAGCCAAAGTAAATCTCTTCTCTTTTTAATTAACTCACTCTGTGGTAGTGTGTTATTAGCAACATAAAATGGATTAAGATGGCATTTATTTATTTATTTATTTATTTATTTATTTATTTATTTATTTAACACAAATGACACAGAATGAAGAATGAGTTGATTCAAAAGTTTTGTGAAATTTGGGGTGTTTTAGGTCACATTTACAAATCATATTTATAAAATAATTATAGACTCTTTAGTAAGTAAAAAAGCCCAGAAATTTAAATGTTGATATTTGTTATTTAGTGCTGAAATGTCAAAAATATTTAATGCTTTTATTGGTGCATTGCAATTATACAGCATAGTGAGGGTGAAAGTGATAGAAATATACAGGCACACAGCTCTTGGTGTGCTTACCTCCCCTCCCATATATGCTGGTAAGACTGATAGTGATACCTTCATATATGAACATAGCATTATTTGAACTGTTTCCTTTCTCCATTCTCCATTTCCCCCTTTTTGCCTCCCTCCCTCAATACCTTTTCACTATTCCACCAGTTTCTCTCAAGTTTTTACAATTTCCTTTTACCTGGAAGGTAATTGAGAACATCAGAAAGGTAAAATAAGTTCCCTTAGATAGTCATGAAAATATTTTTCCCCTGGAAAAAAATAGAGTTCTAGAAATAGAGAAAATTTACTTACCTAGTTGCTTTTATTTCCAGAGAGGTGATGCTTCATCATAAATATTATTTTCTAATCAAAACGATACTGAGGGGGTCAGATTTCATGGCTGGATATGAGAGAGCTTAGACAAAGGCTCATTATTTCATAGATTTGTGTTAGCAATTTTGAAGGGTATTTGTGGTCTTCCTAATTTGTTCTTTGATGAAGTCTTAAAATGCATTTAAATGTGATTCTAATACTGATACTTTCCTTTTTCTTGGGGTCTCAGTAGATGTTGGTTTTATGGGAAAATATCTATATAAATAAGTCATTTTTTCATTTTTTCTAAAGTGGTTATTCAGGAGACATAGGAAAGAAAGAAGAGAATAGGTACTACTATATTCATGGGGGCATGAGTATTTTTTCCTGTTATAATAGCAGCAGAAACATGCTGGTGGTAAGTCAAGAAGAATAATGAGAAAAATGTTATAAAATCGAACCCCAAATTCAGCCTTTTCTCTGTGTTCCTTAGCTGTGCCAGGTTTCTATGTATTTTCCAGTGGTAACTGTAGTTATGTCAAGAGTCATATATGGAACTGAACCAGTGGTTCCTCACGTATGCTCTGTTTTTCTACCTTGTTCATTCTGCAAGGTGGGCTGGTCAAAATATTGACAGTATCAAAACCTGGCCCCTGCTGTGTTTTGAGGAAGTGATATTATACTAGTTCTGAAGTTTTAAAAGTAGTTGAAAGTGAACCTCTTCAGAAAGTAGCCCATTTAGAAATCTAGCATTCATATTTGTTTACCAAGATGACAAACCAGTGCCATTTCAGGGGTGGGAGTATGGATGGCGAAGAAAAGGTAGCACACAGCATTTTTAAAATAGCCTTCCCAGATTCATGGTACTAACTTGAGTGATATTTTACAAGTTCAGGAGTTCTTAGTATAGGAAAGTGACAAAACAAAAATCTTGTCAAGCCAGGCATGGTAGCACACGCCCATAATCCCAGTACCTGGGAGGCTGAATAAGGAAGATCACAGGTTCAAGGCCAGCCTCAGCAACTCAGTGAGACCCTGTTTCAAAATAAAAAATAAAAAGGCTGGGTGTGTAGTTCCGAGGTAGAATGCCCCTGGGTTTAATCCCCAGTACCAAAATAATACTAGTAATACTATTGTCAAGTGATACAGTCTTAAGATATTATAAAGGAGTATTAAAGTAAAACTAACAAACATTTTGGACAAATACATTGTTTTAGTGAGACTAGTTGTTATATTTTGCTTAGAGAGTGAATGCAATTTTTAAAGCAGTCATACAAAATTGGGTGACTTTTATATATTTCTCGTGGTACATTTGGGAAGAAAACCAGCTGTATCTGTTAGTATTATGTAGAAATTAGAGACTGGGATTTTAGTAAATGGAAAAAATAGGTCTTTATGATAAATTTTGAGAAAAAAAATTCAAATATTCCTTCAGTTTTAGATATTGTAAGAAAAGAAGCAAAAGGAATAGCACAGTATGAAAAATAACTATTTGAGTCACTTATACTATTCTAACTGATATCCACTGTAGGACTACTCTCAGAAGAGTTAGTAATATGCTTGAATTAATTGTCACATACCACATTTGTATGTTTTCGATTTGTTTGCTTTTAGGGAATAATCTGATAGTGCTGTTCATAATATAATGTTCCATAGTATAATGTTATATATTAATAAGCAATAATTTACAATAAACAGACTTTTACTATTTTGGGAACTAGGTTATAGATTTGGTTTTTGGTTACAGATCACTGTAAAGAATATTAAACTACAGCAAAGGAGCTTAATTCATTTACAAAGTGGCTCTGGGAGTGGGTACATGATTATATTTCTTTGATTGCCTTCACATTCTTCTAAGCACCAATGTATTTTTTCCCATGGATTATTCTCTCAGGAGCTGTGTAGACATCTAGACAAGGAAAAATATGTAAGTAATAATAAGGCAAACATTTGTATCACACAATTCTGGTATCAAAAATGCCTGTTGGCAAAAAGGGAGATGTTTTATCAAAAGAGGAAAGCTTTATTAAAAGAAAGTAAAAATCAATAACAGGCAAATTATAATCGTATCTTTAAATCCCATAGCACCTCCTTTTCTTACTATTTGCCAATGAACTTTCTCCAGAGAAATTATATTTGTCGGAAACCCTTTTCATATTAACAATCTCAACATTTACTTCTTTTTTCTTTGTGGTACTGGGGATTGAACTCAGGGACATTCTACCTCCGAGCTATACCCCCAGCCCTATTTTTTATTCTTTATTTTGTTTTTGTTTTGTTTTTTTGCAGTACTGGGGACTGAACTCAGGGGCATTCTACCTCTGAGATATACCCCCAGCCCTATTTTTTATTCTTTATTTTGAAACCGAGTCTCACTAAGTCGAGGAGTGCCTCACTAGGTAGCTGAAGCTGGCCGCGAACCCGGATCCTCCGGACTCAGCCTCCCGAATGCTGAGATTACAAGCGTGCGCCACCACGCCCGGCTTATTCTTTATTTTGAAACAGGGTCTCACTAAGTTGCAGAGGGCCTCACTAAGTAGCTGAGGCTGGCCGCGAACCCGGATACTTTGGTCTCAGCCTCCCAAATGCTGGGATTACAAGCGTGTGCCACCACGCTTGGCTTACTTTCTTCTAATGTCATTTGTTCATCTACAGTTTTCTGCTGGGCATCTGTCCCTTTGCCCACTTTGACCCTATTTTTGAGCATCAATTATGGCAGCAAATACACAGAGACAGAGTAATGATATCCTGTCCTTGTGATCTTTTCAAATCTGTATTGGATGGCATCACTCTTCATTTTATAATCAGTCAGTTTTCTTTGTCCCAAGTTTGAACTCTCAGTGCCCTGTTCCTCCTGCTTATTAATTTTCAGTGGTCCTCACTGCCTATGGAATAGCATTGAGTAGAAAGTCTAGCTTGCAGCTAGATTAAAGAGTATCTTGTCAGGCCAAAGATTTTATACCATCCCACACATCTTTACATAAGCCCCCAAAGTGAATTCCTTCTTGTTGACATTAAAATTCAGATCTTTGCTTCTTTCAAGATTTTGCTCCTGGTAGTCTGTCTCTGTGGATTACCTGGGTAAAAAAAAAGATCTCTGCATATTCAAATCATTAGATATTGTTAAATTATTCATCAGAGTGATTGCACCAGTTTTACTCCCAATAATAGTCTATAAGTTTCTATTACTCCGTATCTTTCTCCATGCTTGCTAATATCAGATGAATTTAAAAGTGGTAATTTGTTTTAGGGATTTTTAAATGAATTTCTATGATTTCTAGTGAGCTCGAACATCTTTCTGTACGTGTATTGATCATTTGAGCTTTCTTTTCCATGAATTACCTTTTAGTAGCATGCCCATGTTTTTCTATTGGTTGCTTGTCCCGCCTATTGATCTCTTGTAGATTAAATTGGTTAGTCTTTTAGGCTAGGGCTTCTATTCTAATGTTTCTTTTTCTTTTAATATTAACACATAATATGCAGAAACTCCCAATTTTGATGTAGTCTAAGTTATTAATCTTTTATGATTCAGTTTTTGGTCTTAAACAATTTTTTTTTCTTCTAAATAGTCTAACATTTTGATGTTGATGTTTAGGTCTTTAAGTTTTCTGGGATTTATTTTTGTTCACAGGATGAGGCAGGGAGTCCTTTTTTTTTCCATTTGTCTAACCAATTGTCCAAGCCCTATTTATTACATTGTCCACATTTTCTTGACTGATCTTCAATGATAACTTCTTTTATATATTAAGATACTAAATATGCATAGGTCTGGGCTCCTTGTTCTCTATTTCCCCTAATTTCTCCATTTCTGAGCTCCCTATTCTCTGCTTCAATATCTTTTTGTCTTAAATAATATAGTTTTTAATAAGACTTGCTATATGCTAGAGTGACTTCTCTCTGCTCTTCAAAATTGTTTTTTTGCTCTTTAATACAAATTTTTGAACCAGCTTGTCAAGATTTCCAAACCAGAAAAATTCACTAGGGAGATTGTGTTTGCAATTGTATATGGACTTACAGATTTCCCTTTTCAAGTGAAAAAAAAAATGGATCTGATTGCACTTCATTTTTATCCACTCTTCTAGGAACAACTTCGAATCTTATACCCTAAGCACCCTACATTGGCCTGTGGAGACAAGCTGCCTTTAGAGTATCAGGGTAGAACTGCTCAACAAGAAGGCTGCTGGGGACTCTGTATCATTTCCTCCCTAACTAACCTAAAGGGAATAAAACAGCAAATTTGTTTTCTGAGGGATACCCCCATAAGAGATAATAAAAAAGACTGGGAAAAGAATGAATCAGCGCAAACCAGTACCATTAGGAGAGAGGTGGTGTGGAGATTCCATTTACATTCTTTGCTTGATGTTTCCTCACCTTCTGTCTCTGCCTTTGTACAGCCTTCTTTGCTACAGGAAGGAGGGAAGTTTAAAGAAGTGGGGCAAAACTTTAAGGGAAGGAGTGAGTTATAAATAAATTGACTTGTGAGATATTATGTTTAGGCATAATTTTAAACATTGTATAATCCACTCATTTTATAGATGAGTAAAATGGTGACAAAGAGAGATTAAGTAGTTTGCCCGTAGTGTTCTAACTACTATTGGAGGAGCCACGATTATCAGATTATGTGGTTTGTTGTCCAATGCTTTTCAAATGGAAACATTTAAATGGCTATAAAAAACCAATGATTATTATTTTTATGTTTTAATTAAAAGAATTACTTAGCCAGGCACAGTGGTGCATGCCTGCAATATCAGTACTTGGGAGGATGAGATAGGAGTTGCAAAGCCAACCTTGGCAAGTTCATGAGACCCTGTTTCAAAATGAATTTTTTTCAAAAAGGGCTGGGGGTGTAGCTCAGTGGTAGAGAGCCTCTGGATTTAATCCTCAGTACCACATGTACACACAAAGAATTCCTGCTCATTTCTAAATTCATCACTTCTACTCATCCTACCATTATTTCAAATGTCTTTGTTTTCAGAACTTTGAATCTCTCACAATACAAAACAGTGGCCTGAGAGCTGGTTTAGTCTGTCTATTTATCTATCTTTATCCATCATCTATCTTGTTGTATGAATAAAAAAGAACAACCATTGCTTGTTAATTTGTGTAGGTATGTAACTGTTTTCTTTCTGATTCCTTAAGTCTGATTCTGTTAGTATAGAGTTCATAGGCATTTTTACTTATTAAATACAGTAATATAATGTGTTTTTAATAAGTGGTTATTCTTACAGTTTTCTGATTCTTGGTTTGAAAATAGGAAAAAATACCTTGTCTTTGTTATAGCTATTCAGGCATAATTATTTGAATGCAGAAGGATCATTTGTATTTCTACTTCAAAATGGTAGTATGTTTTATTTAAAAGTGTTTTAAAATTGTGTTATACTAGGATAAGAGAGAATTATTACTGGAAATTGTTTTATCTAGATAGGTTGAATACAATGGAAATTTGGGGCACCTACTAAGTAGAATAAAATGAAATAGCAAAGGAAAAGTAGGGTAAAGTTTGACACAAAGAGGGCAAAACTGCTCTTTAAGTAGAAATGTGGGTCCTTTCAAACCTTTGTTTTTATTTATTTATTGGGTATGCGGCAGATCTGTATCTTCTCAGTGAGTTTCATGTGTTAAGTCCAGTTCTATTTGTTTAATTGAAAGTTCCTCCTCTTTTCAGGCTCAGAAGCCTAGAGTGGAGAGGGGACAAGCATCTTTGTCTTAATCCTTTCCTACTTGCTCTGCTGTTTCAGGGTCTGAGAGAAGGTGGGGTGGGAACTGGAGAAGTAGCTTACTCAACTCCTGGTGTAGTGTGATCTGGCCTAGGTCTGCTCTGTGAGATGATGTCCCAAATCTGGCTCTTCCTGTTCTGGGTCACTTCTCTTCAAGGCTGATATCTTAGGGGAACTTGTAATACAACATTGTTTTCTGATATTTCCTTTCTTCATATCCTACTTCTTGCTCTAAAGTGGGAATCATTTTTCAGTTGGTAAACTTATAGCCTGAGAAATTTGTAGATTTCTTTGTTAAAATTATGCAAGATGACTCATCCTGGCTCCCCTCTGCAGGACTCATCCAACCCATGGTGTATATTTGGCTTTGAGGCATCTCCTCTCTCTTTGTAACTTTCAAATACCAGGGTTACAGGTCAGAATCTCTAAACAGTTCCTGTAAATGCCCTTTCATTTGACTCAACATAGCGGCTGGGGGTGAGAGAAAGTCCCTAGCATTCATCACCTCTATAATTCTCCATGAAGTATTTTTGACTCAATGGACTTTGCTCATTCATCTCTTAGTGGAGATGGGGAATGAGTAAAGGGTTGCATAACTAGCTTTGGATCAGCTTTTAGCAAATCACACATAGGTACTTCAGCATATGGAGTCCTTTACAACTTGTGCCCTTACCTCTGGGGCTTGCTTAAGAAAATTTCTACTCAGCATCCTGTTAAATATGCCAGGATTTTTCTCCAGGTTTGTTGAGTACCCAACACTGGAAGATGCCACAATTCATTTCTGGAAGAAGGGCAGAGTCACCACTGCATAGACAACTTTGATATATGGACTTTGGGCTTATAATCTATAGATTTGGGTTGTGGATGTGTATGCATGTGTATAGGTGTGTGAGTGTGCATTGTGAGAAAAGACCAGTGGGGTTGCCTTGTTTGGGATCTTTAAAAGCTGATTCAAGTGTTTTCATTAAAGAGCAAAAATACAATTTTGAAGTAAGAAAAGGGGAATCACTCTACCACTTAGCAAACCTTATTATAAACCATATTATTTAAGACAAGAAGATATTAAAATAGAGAATAGGAAGCCTGGATTCTCTGGATTCGATTCTGATTCTCTGCATTGCTTGATATAATTAGGTTCTTCAGAGAAATAGAACTCATTGTTTGCTTGGCTCATGTAATTGTTGGAGCTGGTGACTTCAAAATCTTTAGTGCAGGCCAGCTGGCTGGAAATTTTGGTGAGTTGATGTTGAAGTCTTGAGACTGAAATCTATGGGCCTTGCCAGCAGGCTAGAAACTCAGGTAGGATTTCTATGCTGAAATTTGGAGGCAGGATTCCTTGTTCTTTGGGGAACATCAATCTTTTCATTTAAGTCCTTCAATTGATTGGATGAGCCTCACCTATCTTATGGAGAGTTACCTGCTTTACCTAAAGTCACTGATCATAAAAGCTAATTACTGTAAAACAACAACAGCAACAAACAAAGCATTTTCATAGTAATATCAAGATAAGTGTTTGAATAACTGAGAGCCACAGACCAACTAGCCTGAAACATAGTAAGTCACACAGGAACACCATTGACTCCTCTTTTTACTTATTCTGCTTTCCAACAATTTCTAAGATATCCTGAGCACTTGTTTTCTCTTCTTTCATGGACAAAGTGACTTTAAATTCCAGCATGTTGCTGGGTGTGGTGGTACATGCTTGTAATCCCAGTACTTGGAAGGCTGGGACAGGAGAATCATAGGTTTGCAGCCAGCCTCAGCTACCTAGTGAGACTGCACAACTTAGTGAGACCCTATTTTAAAATAAAGAATAAGATAGGGAGAAGTAGCTCAGAGGTAGAATGCCTCTGGGTTCCATCCCCAGTACTGCGGAAAAAAAAAATCTTTGTGTTTGTTGATATGCTGCTTCGTTTAATATCTTTCTTCTGCACTAGACTACAAGCTACAAAAAAGCAGATCTCGCATCTGCTTTTGCTTGCTATTTCATCTCCATTGCCAACATTTTAAACTTTTCAAAGATTATATAAAGAAGCACTTGCAGTTGTCCAGCTCACTCCCCTAGGCTAGGAAAGCAGACAGGACAGGGAGGGCCTGAGAAAGTCACAAAGAATAGGTATTTGGCACAAGGTCCCATGTTTCACACTCAGCACCAAGCAAGGAATGAGGACTCACAGGGCAAGAGAGTCTTCAGCAAACCTGTTGCTCTAGGATGTATTTTTCCTTCTTTTGGTCACTATATGTAAAAATAAGCTGGGAGATATTAGAATGAACCAACAAAGGTTTGTACTCTGTTCTTGTATAAGCTGAGGATTAAAATTAGCTTGTTAAAACCTGAAGTGGAAAAATATTTCATAGGGCTTTTGAAGCTAAGCTGTTTTGAAATTGAGACATCAAGGACTCAAGAAACATGGAGCAGTCATTGGTTATATACCCTGAGGGGTTGATGGATTTGAAGGCTCTTACGTCCTCTTTGCTTGTTGCATGAGAGGAAATCATGAGATTATGAGAAACAAACGACTGACTTTGCTGCCAGTTCTGTTTCTTTGCGAAACAGCCTGTTCTCTGTTTTGTTGAGTCCTGTACCTTTACTCTTCCTTTAAATACTCTCCTAGTGCCCCTGATATCCTAGATAGAACAAGAGCAACAAAATGGATGGGATTGAGTTTTCTACAATCAATACTTTAGGGAATCAGACTCAACCCAGGTTGTTCTCTCTTCCCTGTTCCAACAAGGAGGTGGTATCCATGGAGAGTGAGCTCGGTGTGGGTATTGTCAGGTCCATCACTGAGCTTAAGGAGGGGCGAGAGGAGGACAGATCACACCCACTAATTGCCTGCTGGGTATAAACACTATAGTAGGTCTTCCATCATTCAACATCTCACTTAATCCACAGACATTAGGTATTATTATTATTTAGTTGAGGAAGCTAAAGTTCAGAAAAGTGTAGTGATTTGTCCACATTCTCAGCTAGAAAGTAATGGATTTAGGATTGAAACCTATCCAATTCCAGGTGTTTCTTGCTATACTGATTCCTGCCCATTAATTAATTGATTTGAGATAGTATGGGTTTCTTCTGAAATATCTCCTAGGAAATGGCAATTGAACTTTCTGATTTAACAAGAAAGAGTGCCAATTATCAAAATAACACCTTTATCCTTTGACTTCTTGGTAGTGTATGAAATTACGCACATTGTATGTACACAAATACACTTCCACCTCCCCCCTATTGTTTCCAAATGTGCTCAGCACTTTACAAATGTTGCATGCATTGTCATCCATAATCTTGCTAACAACAGTACAGGGTTGATAATACAATTACTATTATTGAAGAAGAAACTGAAACTCAAAAAGAGATTTTCCTGACAGCTGGGTGTGGTGGCACATGCTTGTAATCCCAGCATTTGCTAGGCTAAGACTGGAGGATCCGGGTTCATGGCCAGCCTCAGCTACTTGGTGAGGCCCTCTGCAACTTAGTGAGATCCTGTTTCAAAATAAAGAATAAAAAAAAGGGCTGGGGGTATAGCTTGGAGGTAGAATGCCACTGAGTTCAATCCCCAGTACCACACACACACACACAAAAAAAAAAAAAAAAAAAAAAGATTTTCTGAAAGTTGCATATCAGGTAGTAGAGCTGGAATGGGCAGCCACATATTTGTGTGACCAAAGCTAAGTGCTCTTAGTCATGATGATATTGCATTCATTCATTTAACAAATATTATAGAGTGGCTTGTTGATACCTGCACTATGCTGGGTAATGCGACTATGACAATGAAATTCACCCAACTTCTACCTAAGGTCCTTCAATCAGGTGCTAAAAACAGACACATACATAATTAGGCAATGATAATGAGATTTGGCAAATTTATCATGTGTATGTATTCAGGACCATCATAAGAAGATATGTGTAGGACCTATTCATATCTCCATCATGGTATCTCAGTGGAGACTATTTTTCTGGGGAGGGTTTGGGATAATTGAAGATTAAGTCAGTGAAGGAGGCTTCTGGGGAAGGTGACTTCATATGAATCTTAATGAGTGAGGGAAAGCTGATAGCTGAAGGGGAGAGAGGACCACACAGAGAGGCATTGTGTGATCAGAACCACAGAGGGGAGACAAAAATGTGATGTGTGGAGGAGAAAGACCATAAGTAGTTCAATGATCCTGGAGTCAGCAAGAAAGGAAATTATGGGGTATGTGGTCAGAGAGCTTTTTTTTTTTCCTCTTAATTAAGATGTTTGAGCTTTGTCTTCTACATTGATGATTATGGATCTCTGAGAACTTGATGGATTATGTACACTTCAGAAAAATGATGTTCACCCAAGATTATGTGTCCCAACATACCATATATTTATGCGATTTTAAATATAACTTCTGTGGTACTATAGAACCCTGAATTCCAGTGTGGCCCAGAGACCTTAGGCTAAGAAGAATGATTTAGAGAATTTTATAACAAAATGTAGTCAGAAATGGAGGAAAACAGGATAGTTGATGGTTGACTTTTTTCTGAGAATAGTTTTCGTAGTGTCTGTATACTTAGGCTCCTTTGACCATCTTCTATATTCTTCCACCTATTTTGGAAGCCATCAGGAGTCATGAACTGATATCTAAGAGAAAAAGAATAAAGCAGAAAGAAAGACATCACTATTTCTTGAGTGTCTACTGAATTCCAGGTACTGGGAAAGTTTTACCTTATGGAATCTTCATAATACATTTTCAAAGTGTGCATATTATTTTAAGAAAAAAATAGAAAGTTTCTTAGTTTAAAGAAAAAGTTGAAGAAAAGTAAAGCTAACTACACTACCAATTAAAAGAAGAGCCAGGATGTGAACCCAGAATTACCTTTTTCTGAAGCACCATGTTTTGTCGAAGACACCACTCAGCAGCTCTGAAATGAGAAGAATATGGTTGCTTCTGTGACATTTTCCTTACCCAACTAAAGTATTTACCAGAGAAAACCTCAGAATCACTACCACTAAGTGCCCGTGTAAGACAACAGTTTTGTGCTTTAATTGTCTGTCCTCTGCACTTGGAGTTTTATTTACTGTATGAGTTTTATGTGAGTTCATAAAAGTCAATAAACTCAATATTCCAGAAATCACTTGCAATTTAACATCTAGATAATTAGGGTAACAAAAAGGAAGTTAATTCAATGTTCATTTACGATGGTGATTAACTTAGTCCCATTTCTTTCCTGAAGAGAAGAGTTCAGATCTAAAGTAATGTGAGTCTGCTGCATCCAAGGAGATGGATGCAAGAACAAAAGATTTGTTATGAAACCCTTAAAAATCACAGTGCCCTTTTAGCTAATTATGGCAGCTTAATTAAAGCTATTTTAAGTAATAGTTAATTATGCTTAATTAAAATAATTATGGAATTAGCCAGGGGAATTTGAATGAACCATAACGCAGACATGTTTGGCCTCTGAGGATAACGTATACTAGTTTTCATAGATCCCAAAACCTCTCCATATGGGTGTATAAGAGAAGATATGAAATAGAGTCTAGATTATAGTTTCAATTACACAAAACTGCTACTGACAATATATAAAGTTATATTTATACACATGTACACACACACACAATGTCACAGAATATGCTGTTGTGTGCTTCTCCAAAAGTATAATATATGAGATTGTATTAGATTTGATTTCTTTTAATGTAGAATTACTTTGGGGAAGCAAATGAGGATTAAAGGTCTAACAGTCAATGCTGTTTATGTTTTTAAAGTCTAAATAATCCTTTTTTTCCATGCATTATTCAAATTTACCAGATGCTTTAGGGACTCTGGCTGACATTAGGAAAGATCTAGCAATTTTTTTACTGGGAGATATAATTTAAACTGAAATATCTGGGTCTGGCATTGTTGCCATCCTGGTCTTGATTTAGTAAAAGCCACTGGATATGTAGGCAAATGTATAGTCTTTCCCCTGTGCTGGTAGTGCTTGTTAAAAACCTCCCTTAATGGCTTCTTGGCTTTGTTGTTGCTAGGATATATCATTCTGTTTTTTGGGAGGATTCCCAGTGAATTATTATTATAATGTCAGTGCTTCTTAAAGTACAGTATCCCAGAATCTTCCAAGTGGTATGCCTATAGACTAATTTTAGTATGTTCAGGTTACATAAATATTTTCCATCTAGATGACTCTCATGGCTAAATAATAGTCTCAGGAAGGTTTGTGATTGATCCAAGTTCCCATCTAGATTTACTTGCTTCCTAGGTTTTCTCATTGGGTTTTCTAGTGGGTAAATATGACTCACTCTTTAATAAGGATTATTACAAAAGTGAATTGTTTCTGCCTATAAATGAATGTTAAATAGACAGTAAAACATATACATATGTATATTTATATCTATACACATATACATTTCTCTCTTAAGGGTAAGACATTTTGAGATGAAGGAGAGGGATGAAAACCTCAGAGCATCAAGCCATGATGACACATGGGGGCAATGAGATCTCACGCAGAACTCTGTCAGCAGTGCTTACATTCATCACCACCTCTCCGGCACTCAGCACTCTGTATTTGTCTGCATTGTTAGTTTCCAGTAGAAGAAGATCACAGCAATGAGAATTTTTCCTCCTTTCTTTTTTTGGTGGCACTGAGGATTGAACCTCTGGGCTATACCTTCAGCCCTTTCTTAACTTAGTTTTTGAAACAGGGTCTCACTAAGTTACTATGGGCTGACTTCCAACCTGTGACCCTCCTGTCTCAGCCTCCCAAGTACTGGGATTATAGGCGTGCACCACCACCTTGGCAATAAGACAGCTTACAAGACTCTCTGAGATCTAGTAGGAGAGAAGTTCAAAGCATTGACGAGCTTTTATAATGAACATTTTTCTTTTTTTAATTTATTTTATTTTTTATATAATAATTGGTGCATTGTAAATATACATCTTTGTTAGGTACAAGCTGATAAAGGCATATATGCACACATTTCTCATTTAACCCCTTCCCAAATTCCCACTCCACTCCCTCGCCCTCCCTCCTTCTCAAGTTCAGTTTAGTGATTGACCTTGATATATTTGTGAAAGTACATCGTGTGCATTAGGGTGTCTCCCCCACCCCCCGTCCATTCCCTTCAGTTAAGTCAACTATTTTGCTTATTGAGGGTCTCTCCTTTTTCATCTGGAGACCCTCTTATGCCCCATCTTCTCCCTAGTATTCACATATTAGGGAGAACATATGCTTTTTAAATCTTTGTGACTGGCTAATCTCACTTAACATAATGTTTTCCAGTTGCATCCATTTCCCTGCAAATCACATGATTTTGTTCTTCTTTATGGCTGAGTAAAATTCCATTGTGTACATATCCCATAGTTTTGTAATCCATTCATCTGTTGATGGACATCTTGGCTGCTTCCATAGTTTGGCAATTGTGAATTGTGCAGCTATAAACATAGACACACATATGTCAGTCTGATAGTTTGGTTTCCATTCTTTTGGGTAGATACCCAGAAGTGGTATTGCTGGATCATATTGTAGGTTCATTCCCATTCATCTTAGGATCCTCCGTACTGTTTTCCAAAGTGGTTGCACTAATTTACAATCCCACCAACAATGTACTGGGGTTCCCACTGCTCCACACCCTCACCAGCATTTGTTGTTGTTCATGTTTTCTTTGATTGCCATTCTGATTAGAGTTAGGTGAAAACTCAAGGTAGTTTTGATTTGCATCTCTCTGATTGCTAATGATGTGGAACATTTCCTCATACATTTATTGGCCATTTGTATTTCTTCTTTTGTGAAGTGTCTATTTAGATGCTTTGCACATTTTTTGATTGGGTTGTTTGTTTTCTTAGCTGTGATTTTCTTGAGTTCTCTGTATATCCTAAATATTAGACCTCTATCATAAGAGTAGCTGGAAAAACTTTTCTCCCACTCTGTGGGCTCTCTGTTGAGGTTCATGATAGTTTCCTTCGCTGCACAGAAGTATCTTCAGTTTAATGCAATCCCATGTATTGATCTTCCTTTGAGTTGCTTGTGCTTTTGGGGTCTTGTTGAGAAAGTTTTTACCTGTGCCTATGTGTTGATGTATTGGTCCTATGCCCTCTTCAAGTAGCTGCAAGGTCTCTGACCTAACTTTCAGGTCTTTGATCCACCTTGAGTTGACTCTTGTGCAGTACGAGAAAGTGGGGTTTATTTCCATTTTCCTGCATATGGTTAACCAGTTTTGCCAACACCATTTGTTAAAGAGGCTCTCTTTTTTCCAGTGTATATTTTTGGCTCCTTTGTCAAAAATCAATTGACTTTAAGCTTATGGGTCTGTTTCTGAGTCTTCTATTCTGCTCCATTGGTCTATGTGTCTGTTTTTGTGCCAATACCATGCTGTTTTTATTACACTGGCTTTGTAGTAGAGTTTGAAGTCAAGTATTGTGATACCTCCTACATGGTTCTTGTTGCTAAGAACTTCTTTGGCTTTCCTGGGCTTTTCGTTGTTCCAGATGAATTTAAGGATTGATTTTTCTATGACTGTGAAGAGTGACCTTGGTAATTTCATGGGTATTGCATTGAATCTGTAGATCAGTTTTGGGAGGATGGCCATTTTGATGATATTTATTCTGCCTATCCAAGAGTATGGTAGATTTTTCCATCTTTTATGGTCTTCATTGATTTCTTTTTTCAACTTTTTACAGTTTTCCTTATAGAGGTCTTTTACCTCCTTGGTTAGGTTTATCCCTAAGTATTTTATTTTTCAGGGTGCTATTGTGAGTGGAATTGTTTTCTGGATTTCTTTTTCAGTGGGTTTATGGTTGGCATATAGGAAAGCTTCTGATTTTCTAAGATTGATTTTGTATCCAGACACTTTGCTGGAACATTTTTCTTTTAAAATGTATTTATTCTATTATCATTTAATAAAAATGTTTCAAGAATAATGTATGTTTGTTGGGGAAGATCACACAATTCCTGAGAAGAAAAGTTAAATATCGGTCAACAGAGTATACCATTCCACTGCTCATGGGGATTGGTTCAGCAGAGATCTTGCAAAGTTCAATAGCCAAATAACTTACTGAAGAGGTATATGGATTTTCCAAAATGGACATGGCCTTATCCTTAGTGGTGCTGGGTTGAGAGGTTATGAATCTTGAATTGCCCATGGGTAGTCTTCTTCCACCCTATGTAGAGAGAGACTCTGCAAAGGAAATGAACACAAAGGGGAAAGCAGAGTTGAAAGACGAAAGGGACTCAATGATGTCACCTGAGCCCAAAGACTTGACAATTCCTGAACAAATTCATGACTGGATTTCCTCTGTGGCTTAAGTTGGTTGCCTGCAACTTGCAGGTGAAAAGGTCAGATGACACTAGTGTGTCTTTGTCTCACTGTGAGGCATGCGAGCCTTCCATACATCTCCAGTGATGTGAGAAATGACTGATGTGAGGTCATGGTTGAATCCTAATGTAATATGCACCTGGAAGTATGGGAGAAAAAGAGGGAATTTCTAATGTGAGAAATAAAAGGTAAAGAAAACCCAAGTTAAACATTTATTGAATAAAAAGGGAGAAACGGTAACTTTACAGTGGAGAAACCAGGATGACACTATCTTAACTGAGTGACCAAGGTTAACATCTCCAATTAAGCCATATTGACATCCTGTTTCCCTGGACATGATTCACAGAGAAAGGCACATCATTTCTTTGGTATTCTTTCCAATAATGTACAACCTCAGTCTAATTATGAGAAAAACCTCAGAAAAGTCCAAATTGAGACTAATTCTACAAAATAACTGGTAAGTGATTCCCCATGAGCAGTGGAATGGTATACTCTGTTGACCGATATTTAACTTTTCTTCTCAGGAATTGTGTGATCTTTCCCAACAAACATACATTATTCTTGAAACATTTTTATTAAATGATAATAGAATAAATACATTTTAAAAGAAAAATGTTCCAGCAAAGTGTCTGGATACAAAATCAATCTTAGAAAATCAGAAGCTTTCCTATATGCCAACCATAAACCCACTGAAAAAGAAATACAGACACTTTTGAAGAACACTTACCAGTGAAAGACAGACTGAGGAACTGCTGTAGAGTAGAGGAAACTAAGGAGACATTACAAATGCAATATAATCACAATGTCAATTGGATACAATTTGATGGAATATTAATTAGATACTTAAGCAGAAAGACAGTGTAGAATCAGCGAAATCCAAATAAAGTCTGTAATATAGTTAGTGCTACTGTATCAATGCTAATTTCCTAGTTTTGATACTTATACTTGTACTATATAAAATATTGACTTAAGAGAAGCTAGTTGAGGGTACAGGGGAAACAACACTTCTGTAAGTCTAAGATCATGTCAAGATAAACAGTTGAGAAAAATAGTACACATGGAAAGAGAAAGAATGGGGAGATAATGAGTGTCATAGAAAAGGAAGAAAAATGGCATTGGTTACAGTGGAAAGTTTCTAAATGGGGATAGAATTTTCTCCTAGCTTTTGTGAAGAAAAGTGTATGTCTACTGAGAGATGTTGGATGGAATTTCTTTCTCTAACTCCTTTATTCCTTTAAGGTTTTGCTTTCTGTCTCAGGACTTTACAAATTTGATTCATAGTCTGGCAGACCACTGGTCAATATTTTTAGTTCCTAGAACTATTGAAACTCTTCATTTCTCTTCATCTGCACATTCATATCCAAATGGAAATTTTGAGAAGGAAAGCCAGATAGCATTATCATTATCTTTATTTGGTAGGAATATTTTTGGTATGACCTGAAGAGCCCTTTATATAGATATAGGAAGTCATTGAGAGGAAAAAGTTTGAATTATTCTTTGTGGTTCACATAATCAGAATAGTACTTAAAACAGAGTAGGTGCTCAATACATGCCCAGAAATTGTCACTAAAATAATTTTTGATGCCAACTACATATTTGGAACCTTCCTGAGTTATTTAAAATAGGTAGCAAATTTTGTTAATTTTATATTATTATTAAGTGTGGAATATGTGCCAGCCACTATGCTAGCTGGTTTTTATATATTCTCTTTTCAGTCTTCACACCACCTATGGAACAGATGTTATTCTTAAAATGGGGCCCCATGAGGTTAAGTAGCTTCTCTCAATTCACAAATCACTAAGATGCCAAGGTAGGATTCTGACCCTTCTATGCTCATGAGTACCACACTCTGCTGCCTCTCTGAAAATATATACTTTCCCAAGCAGTTGAAATATTTATATATTAAAAAATGGATAATTGCATGATTTTGGCTTACAAATCTAAATAAGAGATGGCCATATCTTGATTTTAAAATAACCAGCAATATATCAATTTACCATCCAAAATGTTTTGCTACTGGTATATTTGCTTCAAATTTTCTTATTTTCTTTATAGGACATCCAACATCTTAAGAAAAAAGACAATAAGTACATGACTATTCAGTCTTGTGTATGGTGCCAAGATTCTTAGCTCTACATACCCAATCTCACTGGAAATGATGATCAGAAATAGTCACACCAATGGGAATGCATACATGTGGGACAGTGAAGTGCATGTGTGCATGTAAATCAGGGTATACATATATATCCATATTTTATGTAAAATGCAAATACATGTAAGTTAATTTTTGGATTCTCTTAAATGACTGGAAGACATACAGCATAGCAGCAAGGAAAACTGCTACAAAACTCAACAAGAAGGTTAAGATATCTTAGTGCTTTGTCTTGGTAGTTTTCTGTATGCTCATTTTTTAATGTGTCATAAAATAAGTACTTAAGGAGTCAAGGAGGGATCCTTTTCCTTACTGTATGTTATTTCCTTCTTAATTGGTCAGTGCAGGACAAACACATCATTAACCACACAGGAACCTTACCATGGCATAAAACCTTGTATGAGGCAGATCCAGCTGGAGCAGTCAAAGCAGTTTGCTTCTTTAAGTGCCAGAATGACCTTTCTATAGCTTTGCTTCACCTATTACAGAACCCCTCAACAAGGGTACCCTTAGGGGACCTCTTCAGGATGCCAGTCAATGAAAATGATGGTGAGAATTCCTTTCACCTCTAAAAGTCTAATATTACTGCCGAATAATTAGGTTTTTCTCTTGCTACAATAGACTACCACCTAATTAAAGGATTCTGTGAGTATTTCAAAATGAGAAATGAATCATATTATTTAAAATCTCCTCCTTAAGAAGCCAGGGTGTTTTGGTAGCATTGGAATAACTGGAAGCGCTGGGATCCTCTGGTCTGATACAAAATTAGAGCCACCTGAGCAGAGATCAAAGACATCTTATGCTGTTGGGGACCAATCCAGTGAATCAGAGTGGCAGCTGAAATGGAAAAATGCCAGCTGCTGACCCAACACCATGAGGCTCAAGTTATTTTGCAGAAAGCTCAAGTGAATTATTTCTTTTCAATGTGTGGCTCTCTCTGTGCATGGACCATGATGGCAGAGGGTGAAAAGTAAATGTTCTATCAGGACTTGGCTGGCAAATTATGGGGCAGGTGTGCATGCTTAGAAGATCTGGGATGGGTGGATTGGAATAAAATATGATCGCTGGTCCCAACTAGTTCACAGCACCATAAAGCCATCTGTTAGTGCTCAACTTAGCATGAATGTCAGTTTCCTATAGGAAAAGACTTAGGGTAGGTGTGCAAAGTTGTGGTTACACAAAAGGAGTTTAGGGATCAAAGTGTACACTTTCAATAAAAAATTAAAATGAATTGACCACTGAGGTTTAAAAAGTGAATTTTAACAGTCAATCATCACAAAGGGGCAGGTCAACAAGTTTTAACAGCGAGACTTTTTTTTTCAAAGCGAAAAATGACTTGGTTAGAATTAGGTCTTCTATCATATTCTTTCATCTTTGGTGTGGATATTTACAGAAATAAGGGCTAAAATGTCTCAGGTCAAACTGGATGCTGAGATTTATGTTAAGCCCTGATCTTTTTGCATGGATTCAAGGAGAGAGTGAGTCCAGGGCCCTTTGTATCCCAGCCAGAGTTTCTGGAATATGGAGCAAGGGCTTCTAAGGGCTAATGTGTGTTTAGGGCTGACATAAAATATGTGGTTTAAGCCTTTTTGTGTGGTACTTTAAATTTTTGTAAAGAAAGACTCAATTATGTCTTAAAAGATTTATATGAAATTATTATAGTCTTTCTGTCCCAACCACCTCATTCATTTTTTATAGTAAAAAGATTCTTTGGTAAATTTCTCTAACTGGACCACTCACACCATCACCACATAAATGGAAGATACTACACTTTGTCCAGCATGAGGCTTAATGTCCACAAGTTGAATGTGTGAAAGAAGAACATGATCCTGTGAATCTAGTCAGTAAAGGACAAATGCAGGAATAAGACCTAGAACTCTTACGCTGTGCGCTGTGCTCTTCTTCCTCTCTCACTTTCAATTAATCCTCTAATTATCATTTTTTTTCTGTTATTTTCTCAAGTACATCCTCTTCAGAGGATAAATTGCTTTTTTTTTTTTTTTTTTGCGGTACTGGGGATTGAACTCAGGGGCATTGGGGTTACAAGTGTGCGCCACCACGCCAGCGTGCTTTTGTTATCGGAGCTCAGAATTCCTTTTTAGGTCTTGATGGACTCTATTATTCATGCTCCCTTGAGGTGTGACTGAAAGTCCAGGAGAGCCTCAGATGAGCGGGGAGCTTGGTGCAGATGATGAGGACTGTGGCTCAGAAATCAACAGTTAGCCTCTCAGGCATGTTGAAACTCAGAGTTATTGATTTGGGGTCAGGGTGAGGAGGGGAAAAAACCAGAAAGTCGAAGCACCTCCTGCCAATAATGAGCCATGCTAGAGGACTTTCCATGAACCAACTTCAATAGTTTGTGATTTCTTCCGTTCTCACTTCATGGTGTGACTGTCATGGGTACTCTCATTCAGGGCATTAAAAATTCCACTTGTTATGATGCATGTATAAAAGAGGAAAAAATGTAATAGTCTAGTTATCAGCTTCCCTTCTGCTTTAAGTTCTTTTACTAGGGTAGAAAATTTTCATGAGTATAAGTGTTTAAACCCTTGGGATAGATGAAGCTAATGGGAAATGATCTGTTTTAAATATACTTTCATTGGTGCATTGCAGCTATGCATCATAATGAGGTTCAAAGTGAAAGAAATATACATGCACATAGCACATGGTTGGTTCCCCTCCAGATCCCACCCTGCTCCTTACCCCTCCCCATACATGGTATTGAGATTGATATTGATAACTTCATGTATGTATCTAGCTTTATTTGAACTGTTTCCTTCATCATGTCTTCCTCCTACCCTCTATACCTTTCTCCCCCAATCCCCTTTCTCCCTTTATTTGAACTGTTTCCTTCATCATATCTTCCTCCTACCCTCTATACCTTTCTCCCCCAATCCCCTTCTTTTATTCCACTGGTATCCCTCCTCATTTTCTGAAGTCTCTTTGGTTTCCCAATTTCTCTCTAGCTTCCACACATAAGAGAAAACATAAGAACATATTTGTGTGGTTCTTATGATATCTCTGAACCACAGTCTAGCAGATTAGTTTGAGTCTAATAGGTGTGGGGGTCAATTAAACATTGTATGGACATCGTGTAGAAATTTCTTACTTTACTTTTACCCATGAAAGCAGATAGCCTCTTTTTAAGCTCTCTTTCCTGAGGCTGTTCTGTCAGACTGTGTGGGGCTTACTCAGTCCTAAGACATGGCAGAGGAAGCAAGATCTATACTACTGACTTAACCACTTCATCTTATGCAGGGAGGTAACCCTAATACATTAGGCCACATAT
>PVLC010013828.1:9106-40763 GCA_004027655.1 Graphiurus murinus
TACTGGGGATTGAACTCAGGGGCATTCTACCTCCGAGCTATACCCCCAGCCCTATTTTTTATTCTTTATTTTGAAACCGAGTCTCACTAAGTTGCGGAGTGCCTCACTAGGTAGCTGAGGCTGGCCTCGAACCCTGATCCTCCGGTCTCAGCCTCCCGAATGCTGGGATTACAAGCGTGCGCCACCACGCCCGGCTCTACAAGTCTAATTCTAATTTGCTCTGCCTTTTTATTTTTTCATTTTATTTTTCCTTTGGCTATTGTAGACCAAGGCCTAAGGTAGCTTTTTATCTCTGTGATGTTTTGATTAAAATGACGAGGTCGGGAAGGTCACCTAATCTTACCACATGGTGAACATAGGAATACAGGAAAGTTCTCCCAACCCATTGCAAATCATCTGCCTGACCTATGAGGCAGAAGCTTGAGAGCCCGCCCCATTGCTGGTGCCCTGCCCTGTCTACAGTGAACTAGTCATGAATTAGTGTAAGTAGCAGATGTGATGAGCCTGGACACGACAAGGAAGGCAGGTGAGGCCAGGGGTGGGCTCTTCAAGATGGACTTGATGGACTTGAGGGTGATGTATGTAAGTTTCTTCAAGGGAACACTTTAGCCTGAGAAAAGAGAAGAGAATTTAAAATAACTACAAGTAGGGACAGGAAAGCAAAGGAGGAAGAGCCTAGATTCTTTCTTAAACCACTTCCCTCAACTCCTTCAGTAACCACACCCATTTGCCACATTTCCCAATCTGAAGAGTAGCGATTGGAGTCTCTTCAAGCATTTAGGATCAGATTTTTCTCCTTTGACTGATTTCTTCAAATAATTGACAAAAAAGAAAAGCCAGCTGTGAAAACATATCTGGAAAATAAACAAAATAAACTATCTATCTAGTGATATTAAATCTGTAAAGATGTGTAGCTGGGTGTGGTGGCACATGCCTGTAATGCCAGTACTTGGGAGGCTGAGACAGGAGGATCACGGGTCTGCAAGGCCAACCTCAGCAACTCAGCAAGACCATCTGAAATTTAGTGAGACCCTGTTTCACAATAAAAAAATAAAAGACGGCTGGGGGTATAGCTCAGAGGTAGAATGCTCCTGGGTTCAATCTCCAGTACCCCCCCCATATATATATAATACATACATTATATATATATGTATTTATATATATACAGAATATATTATATATATATATATATATATATATATATATATATATATATGTAGAGAGAGAGAGAGAGAGACGCGCACACACATACACACGCACTAAGTAAATCTGTAATGATTTGTGTATCATGCCGATTCAAAGTGCTGGCCTGAGTTGAGCCTCCTGGCTCACACCTGTAATCCCAGTACTTGGGAGGCTTAGACAGGAGGATCACAGATTCGAGACCAATCTCAGCAACCTAGCAAAGCCCTCAGCAACTTAGTGAGACCCTGTTTGAACATTTAAAAAATAAAAAAAAGGACTCGGGGTGTAGCTCAGAGGTTGAGTGCCCCTGAGTTCAATCTCCAGTACCACAAAGTGCTGGCCTGGCCCCCCTTTCTCGTGAGAAAATTATATAATTCATCATGCCTCCTTCCCACCACTAGGCCATGGTTTGCTAATTACAATAATCAGGAGTGGTAAAAGAGGGGGGAGGGAAGAAGAAATGAGGGGAGGTTGGGAAACTTGTGGGGAGGAGTGGTGGGAAATGAATGATGGAAGTGGTGGCCTTGCTTTAGGAGTGAGGACTGGCACTTCCAGAACAGTAGGTGTAAGAATCAGTGTGCATTTTCGGAGTAACAGATCCGTTTGGTTTTTAATGGTTGGCTTTTTTTCTAGAGAGCAGAAATTATTCATCATCTGGCAGATCTGTTGACGGACCAGCGGGATGAGATCCTGTTAGCCAACAAAAAAGATCTGGAGGAGGCGGAGGGTAAAGAGTCCTGTCATGGAGGGTTTCTGTTTTATTTTTGTTGTTGTTCTTTGCCAGGAGTTTTTAGTCTGCATAAAGGCGAGATTGTCATAGAAGAAATTACATACTGTGCATCGTTTTTACCAAAGTTAGGTGGCTAGTACTAGTGAGGTCTTTTTAAACTATTCATAGTACTACTGCCCCTTTCCTGATATTTTAGAACAGCCCCCAAAGGGGGCTTTTTCTGTTCCCCACAAGTCACACAAGCTATGGCTGTTGTGGAAATTTCAGAATCAAAAGAGAAGATGGAGAACCTCTCTGCTTTAGACATTCAACTAGTAGCAGCTAGCAGTTACTCAGGTCTTTCTGTATTACCAGGCACTTTTCTACGGGCTTTACCAACAAGATTGCATTTACTCCTTGCAATATAATATATCTGAAGGCGCTATTCTCATTTAACAGAGGACAAAATGAAGCTCACAGAAGCTGTCACTTTCCTGAAGGCATATGGCCAGTGATGGGCCTGGGATTCCAACACAGATGGACTGTACATCTAAAAGAGTTGTAGAAATAGTTTGTCTGACCTGTGATGAAAGACAGGTTGTCTCTTAGTTCTTTGGCCAGTGTGGAGTCTTCTCAGAGTCAGAACCAGGTGCCATCCAGAAGTGCCCTGGGTACAGAGCAAGTGAGACAGCTGTGCTAGTGTCACAGACAACTAGATATAATCAGTGAAGCCCAGATTCTTCCTCTTCTTTTTCTTCATTTTGTCTTTTCCACCATGAGATAATGGGAGTTGCCAAGTGTGGTGATGCATGCCTATAATCCCAGCTACGTGGGAGGCTGAGGCAGAAGGATCACAGACTTGAGACCACCTTCAGCAACTTAGACCCTGTTTCAAAGTAAAAAATAAAAAGGGCTGGGGGTGTAGCTCAGTGGTAGAGTGTCTTAGGGTTCAATTCTCAGTACCACAAAAAAATAGGGTTTGATTTTATGGAGTTTTGAATTTCATTTTCTCTTGAATAAGCATGCCATAACTTAAACATCCAGATTAATGGTGGTTCTTTCAAAGAAACCATGCAGAACTCATCAGCACTACTTCTATTTCTTCAAACACTTCTGAAGCATTGTTCCAGAACCTTTTCTAGAGGTTACATCTAGTCTTTTGAATTTTTGTATTGGGAAGTCATAAAATAGATTTTCAGCAATGGAAGGAATCTTTGATAATATCCAATTTTTTTCAGTTAAAGAATTAAGATTCCAAGCCGGGCGTGGTGGCGCACGCTTGTAATCCCAGCATTTGGGAGGCTGAGATCAGAGGATCCGGGTTCGCGGCCAGCCTCAGCTACCTAGTGAGGCACTCCACAACTTAGTGAGACTCAGTTTCAAAATAAAGAATAAAATAAATAGGGCTGGGGGTATAGCTCGGAGGTAGAATGCCCCTGAGTTCAATCCCCAGTACCGCAAAAAAAAAAAAAAAGAATTAAGATTCCCAAGAGGTTAAAGCTGTTGCTTAAGGTCACATAGCTTGTTGGCAGTCTCCAAATTCTGATCCTAGTAATATCTAGTAATACACAGAATACACACAATAGGCTGAGAACAAAGTCCTGGTCAGGCAGAGTGGCTCATGCCTGTAATCCCAGTTACTTGGAAGGCTAAGGCAGGAGGATCGAAAGTCCAAGGTCAACCTAGGCAACTTAGCAAGACCCTAAAAAGTGAAAAATAAAAAAGGGTTGGGGATATAACTCAGCAGTAGAACACCCCTGGGTTCAATCCCCAGCTCTCTCTCCGCCCTTCCCCCCAAAAAAGAAAAGAACAAAGTCCTGGGTATACGTGAGCCTGGTAATCCCCTTCAACTCTGTAATCCTGATTCAGGGAATTGATCCTAAGAAAATATATCAAGAGAAGAAAACAGCTCTGTATGTAAAGAGAAGGATTATTTATTATACTGAAAAACTGGAAAGCTGAGTATCTAACAACACAGGATTGAATAAGTAGCTGTGTCAACTCAGTGGAATAGTGAGTAGTGATTAAAATGGTAATTTTTGCAATGTGGAAAACAAACTTGCATTGAAAAATGAAAACTAAGATGTAGCACTTAACATGCATTATAGACTACAATTAAAACGTTGCACATAGGAAAAGTAAGTTGATTTATATTTATATTATAAAAGTTTGGTCAAATGATGGTTTAATTGTTTTCTTATGATAAGGCTGGTTCCTCTTCTCCAAAGTAGAAACATTTTGTCATTTTTATCTTGACAAGTACTATAAAAAAGGGAAATTTTTCATAATCTCATCTCTACATTAGCCTCAGTAATGACTTGTATATGATTCTAAATTGTTTTCCTGAATATGTATACATGTATATGTATATTTAGAGAGAGAATCACACTAGGAATACTGTTATATTTAAAATTCAGTATAGTCAAGTGTGGTGGTGCACACCTGTAATCCCAGTGCTTAGGAGGCTGAGACAATAGAATGATCACAAGTTCAAAGCCAGCCTCAGCTAATCAGTGAGGCTCGCTTCAACTTAGTGAGATTTTGTTTCCAAATAAAGAATAAAATAGGGCTGGGGGTGTGGCTCAGAGATAGAATGCTCCTGGGTTCAATTCCCAGATCTCATATTTATAAATGCACTGTAGCTCATTGTCTGAGTTTTTAGGTAGAATCCAGTATTATAAAATGCTGGGGTATGTGTCCTTGTCATGCTTGGTAACACAAATGATAAATTTCTGGAACTGAGATTTCTGGCAGAAAGGGTCTGGATGTATACACCTTTACATGATGATACATGCAACCAAACTGCCCTCCAGAAAGAGCTGTGTAAATGGCATATGGTTGTCTTACTCAGAACCCCCCCCCCCCAAGTTCCACATCTGTCCCTGAGTTAGTGTCACATGTCAATAAAATGTCAAGAAACGTAGCTGTCACCTGCCCAGGTCTGCTACTCTATCACATGTTCTCAACACCTTTCCAGGGAGACTTGCAGCCCCTCTGCTGAAGCGTCTAAGCCTCTCCACATCTAAACTGAACAGCCTGGCCATTGGGCTACGCCAGATCGCAGCCTCCTCGCAGGACAGCGTGGGGCGTGTTTTGCGCAGGACCCGAATTGCCAAAAACCTGGAACTAGAGCAAGTGACTGTCCCCATTGGTGTTCTACTAGTGATCTTTGAATCTCGCCCTGATTGTCTACCTCAGGTGTGTGACTGCCACGGGAGGTGGGGGGATGGGGGGTTAGAGGAAGCATATGTCTTCAGGATCTGGAAAGTGTGTGTGTGTGTGTGTGTGTGTGTGTGTGTGTGTGTGTGTGTGTGTGTGTGTGAGAGAGAGAGAGAGAGAGAGAGAGAGAGAGAGAGAGAGAGAGAGAGAAGACCTTTTTTATATACCCAAAAGATGACTTATAAGATGTTATTGTCAGGTTGATCTTAAAGTAATTTATGTCCTTGATTCTTTCAGTAATCCTGAGATTCATATGTCCATCCTACAGTTAAAGAGACTGAACCTTGAAAAAGCTAATGTTCCTCTCATACACATTAGAGTAGAGTTGTTACTGGAGTCCAAATCAAGCCACTCTAGAACATTTGCAAGAGCAAACTTCCAAATCTCTTAACTCATGGTGCACTTTGTTATCTGAGTACAAGGGCCGGGCTGCCCGCCCATGCTGTCACCCAACTGCTAGCTGGCCTTGGCCTTAAGAAGAAGACCCCTCGTTATCAGTGTCACAGATGGCTTCTCATAGGTGTATCAAGAACTTCCAGTAGTTAGTGGAAACTAGAGTGTAACTGTAAGGAATGTTCAGAAAGCACCTATTAAAGGTCTTATAAAAGAGTAAGGTTAGAGAGCAGCCATGCTTGTTGCCCTAAACTCTTCCAGAAATCTGGGAGCCTTTCCCCACTGGATTGTCAGTAGGGTGACACCAGCTGTGTCTTCATCGTAGCCCCAAAGTCTCAAAAGGAAATCCTATTTTAAAACAAAAAAACTAGCTCCTCTGTGTATAAGGCACTAGGGGCCGTGGGAGTCCAAATGTTCCATGGAGAACACTCTCCAGTGTTACTTAGACCAGCTTGCTCACTAGTGGACTCCCAGTCACAAGGGTCCACCCTTCACCCCTGCTAATGGTGGTATACCATCCTTCCATCCATGTGCCTGTCCTGGAGAACAGCCCAGTGGCGACTACACAACTCATGTATGCTAGTAAGAATGGGTGTGTCCATGAAGTCTTTGCCCCGTCTCATCTACACAGCTGACTCCTCACATGGAATAAGCTTCCTCCTTAACTCAGGCTCCCCACCTGGGATCTGAACCTGGATGGTGACCAGAATTGGTGATTCCTAAAAATCATATACAGACTGCAGCGTGTCTGTGCTAAGAGGCCCATGAGCAACACAGGCAAACAAAAATGGATTAAGAACTTCTAATCTGAGCCAGGTATAGTGGTGCATACCTGTAATCCCAGTACTTGGGAGATGGAGACAGGTTCAAGGACAGTCTCAGTGACTCGGCAACCTAGTGAGACTCTGTTTCAAAACAAAAAATAAAAAGGGCTGGGGCTGTAGCTTGGAGGTGGACTCTCCCTGGGTTCAATCACCAGTACCATAAGGGGAAAAAACAAAACAAAACCCTAATCTGAAAATTAACCTGGCCAGGCAGTGTTTTTTAGTGAAGTTTCATTCCCTGCCTTTTAAAAGCAGGAAGATTTCATTCATCCCATGAACATTCAAAAAAATTAAGCTTCAGGTTTAGGATGATCAGGTTGGTGTCACTAACTCTGCTTTTAACTGAACTTCCTCCCAGAACCCTCCCCACCCACAGTATGTGCTTCTTTCCCAGAAGCCTCTGCCATTGCTGCCGAGGTTGGCAGGGGTGCTTGTCTTCTCCAGGTTCTTAGCATCAGGCATGTAGAGCCCTGGGAATAATTCTAGGACCTCAGTAGGATTGGCCAGAGGTGCCACCCAGCCTCGGCCTGTGTCAGGTGGAGCAAGTGCTTCCTTTGGGAGCGAGCTGAGCGGCCTGCTCTCCACCACTGGACTCAGATTGCCATGCTGATGATGCTGAGAAAGCCATGTAGCTTGGCTTCCAGCCCTGCCATTTATAAGGTACATGACCTGGGGGAATTGCCGACCTCTCTGGGCTTCCACATACATTGAGATAGACAGGTATTTAACACGCTCAAACGTGAAGATGAGACAGCATAGCTCTTCCATGAAATGCTCAGCAAGTGCTAACATTTCTCTCCTCTGGTTGCTTTTTTCCCTTTTATACCCTGCCCTCCCCTTCGGTCTGCAGGTGGCAGCCTTGGCTATTGCAAGTGGTAATGGCCTGTTACTCAAAGGAGGGAAGGAGGCTGCACACAGCAACCGAATCCTCCACCTCCTGACCCAGGAGGCCCTCTCAATCCACGGAGTCAAGGAGGCCGTACAGCTGGTAGGTCCCTGGAAGTAAGCCTCGTTGGGCCCAAGTGTGTCCATGTCAGGTCTATGGGAGTTTGAAGCAAAGCCTGGGCCCCATGTAACATACACACACAGTAATGTATACAAAATTTGTGTGAACACTCTTTGTCTACATATTTATGCACACACACACTTACCTGACCACCAGTCATATCAACATAGAGCACGTTCCCAGTGTCCCAGAAAGCTCCCTTCTTCCCTTCCCAGTTACCACGCCTCACCCCCAGCACAAGGTAACCACTTTTTAAATTTGTCACATTTAATTACTTTTACCTATTCTTGAACTTCATATAAATGGAGTCACCCAAAATGCACCTTTGTGTTCTGTGTCTCTTGTTAATTTATCTCCATGACTTTCTTTCATCCACATTGTTTCACTGAGCAGCGGTTTTTCCTTTTTCATCATGGTGTAGTATTTCAGTCACATGCATACACCCATTTATCCTTTTTTCTATTGATGAATTTTTTAGTTGTTTCCAGTTTTTGTCTATGCAGGATAAAATGGTATGAACATTCTGGCACACGTACATTTATATTTCTATCGTAAAGGTAACATGACAAGATGGAGAATGATTAAAAATCAAGAAGAGAAAAAAAGAAAAGAAATGCCTGTAATCTCAAATCCTGACCCAGGCAATTCACAACCAGTTCAATGAGTGCGTGAGGAGGAAGGCTGTCAGCAGAAGTCTTAGAAAACCGTGACTTCCTCACACCCAGCATTTCCTCACAGCTATAATTAGAGAACTAACAGAGAAGTCACTTCCTTCAATGATCCTCCTAGCCTGGCATTGTCTATACCACCTTGAACTTGCACAGCTAGCACTTGGTACCTCCCCTGGCATTTAAAAAACTGTCTGCTCTTTATTACAGCTAGTTGTGTCCTAGCCCTGCCTTCCCTACTAGACTCTGCTCTGGAGACAGCAACTGTACCCTGCACATTTGTTACACAGAGCCTGGTACCAAGTGTGTAGTGTTTGGTCAGCATTTGCTGGACGGCACTTCAATTCCCAGGATCAGGAACTTAGTCTTGTTTTCAGAATAAGTCTTCCCAGTGCTGGCTTTAGTTCTCAGGATGTGATAAAGGGAAGTGGCTGTTTCTAATATTTTGTGTGGCCAGAAGATGTCATCTTTATCTTTTTATTCTCTCCCTATTCAGGTGAATACCAGAGAAGAAGTTGAAGATCTTTGCCGCCTGGACAAAATAATAGATCTGATCATCCCACGTGGCTCTTCCCAGCTGGTTAGAGACATCCAGAAGGCTGCCAAGGGGATCCCAGTGATGGGCCACAGCGAAGGGATCTGCCACCTGTATGTGGATGCAGAAGCCAGTGTCGACAAGGTCACCAGACTCGGTGAGCTGGATGGGCCGTCCGTAGTGAAGGCGCGAGAGCTGCCAAGGCCTCTGTGCCTGTGAATCACGTCAACAGAAATAATCCTGTGCTCTTCTTGCAGTCAGAGACTCTAAGTGTGAATACCCCGCCGCCTGCAATGCTTTGGAGACTTTGTTAATCCACCGGGATCTGCTGAGAACACCATTATTTGACCAGATCATTGACATGCTGAGAGTGGAACAGGTAAAACAGACCCACAGGACTGGACAATACCCGCTCTCCAGAGGACCAGCCTGGAACAGCTGCCATTTAAGGCAGTTTAGGAAACAATCTACTTGAGTCTGTACTCTGTATGAAGTGCTGTGAATAAGACATAACTCTTGCCCTCCAGACTGAACTGATCCTTGGGTTACGCATTACTAAGTGCAGCCTGTTACCTTCTAGGAGGGTTCAAAGATAAGACAGACCACATGGCAGTGTGCTGAGAAGACTTTCTGGCAACATTTATTCAGGTGGCAGAGTTTATAGTCTATTTTCCTTTCTGAATTTGATTTTAAAAGATTATGCAGAAGCTGGGCATGGTGGCACATGCCTGTAATCCCAATACTTAGGAGGCTGAGATAGGACAATCACAGGTTGGAAGCCAGACTTGGCTACTTAGTGAGAACTCTCAGCAACTTAGCGATACCCTGTTTCCAAATAAAAAAATAAAATAGGACTCAGGGTATAGCTCAGAGGTAGACTGCCCTTGGGTTCAATCCCCAGTACCACCATCAAAAAAATTGTTTTCAAACCAATATCCCCTGGCCCCCAAAATATCTTCTGTTACCAATATTAATGTGCTTCATACAATGATATTTGGGGTCAACAATCTATATAGTGTCCTTTCTGGATTATATCCATGTCTTGTCATTAAGGTTGTAAACAAACCAGAGCTAGTAAGCTTCAAATATAAATTTATGCTGTCCTAAATTTATGATTGCAAGGTAATAGAAGCTCTAAGGCAAAATGGACAGTCTGTTCAACTTCCTGCATGGATGCTTTTCAGCTCTGAGAGCGGACGTCATGGTGCTCTTTCAGAATTACATAAGCACAGCCACAGGGAAGGTGCCACTGGCCTTGGCTGCTTTGACCCTGATGCATCTCTTCCCTTGTTTCCTTTGCTGAAAAGGACAGTTCTAGTCTGCTTGTAAATGTGGCGTGGTCCCAGTGAGAACCTAAAAGAATCATTTTAAAAAATGAAAATGCACCCCACAGAGTACAGGGGTCTTAGGTCACATGATCAGTGATGTTCAGTTCTTTTACATAAGTGGCCCATTTGATTTGATACCTACAGATGCCAAGCATCACGGGGACCTGGAGGAAGGCTCTCTCCTTTGGCCAGGACTAAACTCCCTACCCCCAATGTGGACAGACCCTTGATACTTTCAGTCAGAGTCAGGATTACCTTGAAATTCCTCACACCCAAATGGGTCAATGTGTCTAATTCATGTAGCACCTTTACGTGCAGGCAGCAAACTCAGCCAGGTAACCTAATCAGGGGTGGAGCTCTAGTCCCTGAAGGACATGGTTGGACCCCAGTCCTATAGGAAGTGGCGTGCCAGATGAGAAACCTCAGCAGGGCCTCAGGAACAATGAGGACAAGACAGACATGACTCGTCATGACCAAAGCCAAGGCAAGAGCTTGGCCCCCAGAATCAAGGCATGCTCCCCGTCCTGGGTGGTCCCAGAGAACAAGGCCCAGGTGGGAGCAGACTTGTGCCACTGGCCCTCCCTCTTCCATTTGGGTCCCATGTCCGAGTACCATGAAGAGAATGGTATTTTTATAGTCAAGTGTCCATTTTAATAAAATGCCAGCAGTTGAGGCTTATGTCCACAGCCCATTAAATGCCTTATACACTCTTAACATTTAAAGGCTTCCTACACAAATCCAACTTTCTCCAGGGCCCATTGCTGACAAGTGACCAGTCAGCCCTTCCCAAAGCAGAGTGTGCAGGTGGGAAGGCAGGGGTACTGCCATCCTCTGGGCTGCACGGCCCACTTGGGACTGTGGTTTCCCAGGCTCCCGCAGCATCAACAGGCTCATCTTGCTGTTTGCTCCTGTCCTGTGCTTATTTCTTATTTGTGTGGTGCTCCCTGGCCTTCCTCTGTTCCAGGTAAAAATTCATGCAGGCCCCAAGTTTGCCTCTTACCTGACCTTCAGCCCTTCAGAAGTGAAGTCACTCCGAACAGAATATGGGGACCTGGAATTGTGCATCGAAGTGGTGGACAGCGTCCAAGAAGCCATTGACCACATCCACAAGTATGGCAGCTCCCACACGGATGTCATCGTCACGGAGAACGGTCAGTGTGTGGGTGCTTCTGGTATATAGTGTCTCTTGGTCCACTTTGATCTCCTCCCTACTGGACCTGTAGGAAAACACAGTCCCAAGGCCGGTGCTGATCCCAGCACCAGCTGCATTCAGTGATTTGCTGAGTGGTTTCACATTTGTTACCCTGTTATTTTATCTCAGTGACTCTGTTGGAGACAGGGCAGGGGTGGTGAATACTAATTTAAAGACAACTCACCCTGTGTCAGAAGCATTGTCATTTAATTCATGCAACCATCCTGCCAGGTAGTTAAACCCAGGCCCAAGAGGTGAAGGGCAGAACCAGCTCTGTCCCTTGATTCATTCACTCCACAAACAGCATGTCGAGGGACACGTCCAGGTGTCAGGTCCTCGGGCACAGTGGTGAGGGAAGCCATGTAGCCCCTGAGCAATTCGCAGCAGTTTATTGGAGATCATAATCGCAGCATCAGCAATGGCAGCTAACACTTCCTAAGCACTCCCATGGGTTGGGCACCGGGATGAGTGCATCCAGGTGCCAGCCCAGCTCATCCTCTCCACACCCTGAGCCAGGTAATGTCCTTGCCTTTTTACTCAGGTGCAAAGATGTTCAGACACCTGTCCAAGGTCACACGGTTACAGGGTGTGGACTTGGAATTCAGAGACTGGCAGTCTGGCTCCAGAGTCTATGAGCAGGAAGCATAGACAGGTCATCAGAACCCTGAGGCACAGCTGCCCAGGAGATCTGGATTCCAACCCAGTCTTTGCACAGCACTCTGACTGGTGGTGCTGATTGGTCTTCTTCCTCTTCAGAACTTTCATGAGCCTGCTTGTTTAATATGTAAGGAGAACTCATGGGGGAGCTCCCTGGGAGTCTGGATACTGCTCAGATTTGTCGCCAGGGGGCAGCCAAAGCAGGGATGTTTGCTGTGTGCCATTCCTAACTCGGTTTCTTTTTCTTTACCCTGCAGAGAAAACAGCAGAGTTCTTCCTCCAGCACGTAGATAGTGCCTGTGTGTTCTGGAACGCCAGCACTCGCTTCTCTGATGGCTACCGCTTTGGACTGGGTAAGAAAGACTGGTCAGGGAGGACAGGAGACGCCTACGAATTGCCTTGTGGTCAGGTGGAGAAGACCCTTCCCCTTTACTGTTACATGAGTGATGAGGATGATACAGATAGATTTGTAGCAAGGTAGAGAGAACAAGAGAATGATACTAATAACCTACCCTGAGCTGGTGGGCATCGTCTTTTGTAGCCATTTCATGTGTTAAGAAGGTAGCTACTTGTATTTCCTTTTTCATAGGGAAAACTGAGTTAAGGAAATAACTTGCCCAAAGTCATATAGCTGGTGTTGAGACCTGAACACCAGTCCAAAGCCTGGTTGCTCCAAACTCGAGGACACAGCTGTCTTCTTGCACAAGCCAGCATATGTGCCAGGGTCCCTTGAGAGTACCTCCCTGCAGGCTTACTGCTCCAGGATGACAAGTTGCCTCAGAAGTAGGAACCACATAAGACAAGAGAAGGTATTGCTACCTGTACTGGACCTAAGTATGAGCAAGAAAAGCAAGTGGGTTCAGTGGTAGAGCACATGGCTTAGCATGCACAAGGATCTGAGTTCCATCCCCAACACCTGGTAAGCTCAGAAGTGTAAGCATAACTTAACTTCTACAACACACTTTGAAATAAAAGTCTTTAGAAGGACACCCTTCTACCCCCTTCCATTATCTATAAACTCTCTGGCTCTCTGTCATGTATAGGTTACTTGTAAAGTCTCAGATTTTCAGGGGTACCATAATATAAAACTCCAGTAAAGCACTTATGACGCATTTTCCAAATATCTGAAGATTATCTCAACCACTTAAAATATTTTAATCCGCCTGAACTTTTTGAATAGATGATCTGCCTAGAAAAATAATTTTCACTGAATTGTTAAAGGCTAAAGGGAATTTTACTCGTTATTCTTAGTCATTAGATTCTTTATTTTTAGTTTCTATTTCTATCATGTTGGGGTTTTGACTTAATTATCACATCACTTGCACTGATCTTTGTACTCCATGTTCTTGAAAAAGAAATAGCTGCTTACTTTTAAGGGCTGAGTTCCCTAGTGTTCAAGAGAAAGTCTAGTTTGGGAGTAGAGCAAAAGGCCACCTTTTTGTCCTTCCAGCGCCAGTTCCAAGTCCCATGGTCTCTGCACTCTTGATGCAGATTCTGAATCCTGGTGATCCTCTCTTTGCTAGGGACTACCCAGGCACATCCCCTCGGGTGTCTGCACTGGCTTTTTTCTTTGCCTGCAGCACCTGTCACCTGTTCCTCCCTGACCAGCTCCCATTGGTTCAGGTTCCAGACAAAAGGCACTTTGTGGGGGCTTTGCCTAACCACCCTACACAGCATGTCCCCAGCCCTGCCACACAGTCTCTGCTGTAGCACCCCTCATTGCACTTGAATAACATATGAAATTATTTACTGACCTGTCCTTTGGCTGTCTTGCTCACTAGAATATCAGCTCTACAAAAATAGGACCTGGAGCAGGGCGTGGTGGCGCACGCTTGTAATCCCAGCATTTGGGAGGCTGAAACTGGAGGATCCGGGTTCGTGGCCAGCCTCAGCTACCTAGTGAGGCACTCCGCAACTTAGTGAGACCCTGTTTAAAAAAAAAATAGGGCTGGGGGTCTAGCTCGGAGGTAGAATGCCCCTGAGTTCAATCCCCAGTACTGCAAAAAAACCACAAAAAACAACAACAAAAAACATAGGACCTGGTATCTGTTATTCATCATTTTATTCCTAGGGTCCAGAACATGCTCAGTAAAGTTGCAATTAATGAAGGAACCCTTCTTCCACTGAATATGGTGCAAAACACCAAGCCAGATGCAGGAGAACCTCTGGGGTGCCTTGACTCTAAGCCAGGAGCCAGAAAGAAGGGAATGAGCAATAACTTTTCTTGTATCCAGTAACTGTCGAATAAGTGCCCATGTGCTGCTTAGACTTCTGGAGGATACTAAGAACATGTTTTTTACTTTCTAGGATTTAAAGAGCATTTTGAGAGACAAAAAAAAAAAAAAAACCCCATACTAAACATTGCCCAAATGTCAAAATATGGTACACAGTTCAGGTGCTTTAACTTTAGGTGTCAGGGATAGCACTTCTAAACTGTGCAAATGCATCGGGAAAAGGTACAGAAGAGACGTCATGTTCCCTTAGAATGGGTTGCACCATGATTTGTGGTGACCTACCCGTGAGGACAGTAGGACTCCAGTTGACCTGAGGAGGATGGGTCAGGAGTTGTCAGGAAGACAGGGTACCCAGTGAGGACAATGAAGTGAGTCTGGCAGGGTGGGCAGGAGGCAGGGGCTGGGGAAAGCCATGCCTTTATCCATGTTTTTTCTTAGGAGCTGAAGTGGGAATCAGCACTTCACGAATCCATGCCCGGGGACCAGTTGGACTTGAGGGACTCCTTACTACTAAGTGGCTGCTTCGAGGACAAGACCACGTGGTCTCAGACTTCTCAGAACATGGCAGTTTAAAGTATCTTCACGAAAACCTCCCTGTTCCCCAGAGAAACACCAACTGAAAAGAGCCAGGAAACCTGGGAATGTTCCGAAAGGTCTTCACAGTTACACTAGTCTTGAGAATCTCTGGGGAGAAGCCAGATCTTGTCTCCCACCTCCTGGGAGGATCTGCCTGATAGAAAGTGCACCTAGATGCTTCTGGGCTCAATTTGGGACTGTCAGTCATGGCTAATGTTCATACTCCATTCCATTTTTTTTTTTTTTTTTTAAGTAAGAAAGTAACTGCTACAGATAGGGACTTCACCTCGCCCAGTCCAGTTCCCTTCAGCAATAGAAGCAAAGGAGCAGTTTTCCCCTCGAGAAAGGCAAGGAGAACTCCTGCCTGCCTCTTATCACCTCAGTGAGGTAAAGTCTCCCTTGGCATGTGGTCGGTACTAGCATCATCAGTCCTGATACATCTTTCCACATTTCATTGCATTTCTTCTCCACATAGTCATCTTCGAAAAGGAAGATTAGGAATGTTAGAAGAAGGCAGTCCTTGTTAGCTTTCTCATCAGAAACAGGGACAAAAATGGAAAGAATTATTTCCACTGGGGAAATGGGCCCTTTTGCGTGTGTCTGTGGAGTGGGTAAATCAGCACTGCAGACACCTGCGGCCTGCCCTGGTCCCGGGGTACCTGGAGCCTGCAACAAAGCGAGAACCCGAGCCGCACACAGGAGGCCCGTGCTCCAGGATGTTCCCACCAAGCGAAAGGAATATCTGCAGCAATTATGCTTGAAACTTTTCTACAAATTATTTTGTCATCCTGTCCTTTTCCTCCAAAACAAAGATTAGAGGATTATTTTAATACTTTGGATTCTTCCTCCCTTTTTTGAGAAATAAAGTTCTTATGAAAAGCCTGTATGCCTGATTAAGCTTTTCTTCCTTATTTGTCCTGACCCTCTTCTTCCCTTCTCCTGCGTGACCCTTGCCTCTGAGCTCAGGCATGCTGTGTTCTCTGGAAGCTGGCTGAGGAGACAGGCAACCGCCTCAGTGTTGGTGGAGGCAGCCAGGCAAGCCCCTAGGGAGGGAGGAAAGGGAAACGGGAGCGGGAGCCCAAAGAGCAGGAGCCCTGAGAGCAGAAAGGCTGGAAACGGAGATGTTCTGATGGTCTGACACTGGTGGCTGTGACAGCCTTAGTGCATTTGCTTTCACTGTGTCATATCCCCAGGACAGCTACTCAGCCAGAGTCCCAGCTGACGTCCTTAATTCACTGGGGGTGTAACTGAGTTCCCTGGCTCCACTCCTCCCTACTGTGCACCCCACCCTCCTCCCTCTAGCTCCTGTCCTTAGGGTCCCTGGTGCCCAGCAGTCTGCAGTCAAATGGTTTTCTGTCTCACGGGGGCCCTCCTAAAGAAATAAGCACTTGCTGACATGCTGCTGCTTATCTTCTGAGGATGTTTTATGAGCACAAGAATTACAGTGTCCTGTGGAACATGTTCTCTGGCTCACTCCAAACTCCCTCTCCTCTAGACCCTTACATGGTGTGGCAAGTCACCCCGCCTGCCCTGCCCCAGGAAGGGGGAACTCCAGCATAGCTTGCCTGAAAAGGCAATAAACAAAGTCCTGCTGAAACTATATCACAAATACTGCAGTCGGCTCCCAACCAGACAACAGATGCCCTGGGAATCTAAAATAGAAAGCAGCCCTGGAGAGCAGCACCCTTGGGGAAGACCACTGAGAGAAGGCTTGGATCTGGGCCCTGGGGAAGACGAGTCCTGGGAGTAGTGAGTGGGCAGAGCATCCAGGCAGCAGGCTGGTGCAAGCTAAAGCCCAGAGGTGGGGGCGAAACTGGCAAGTCTGGGCAGCGGTGAATAGGCCAATTTGGGGCAGAAGGTCCTGGGTAAACAGAACAGTATCACATCTTGGAAACCAGTGTTGGTATAATCTCTGTCCTCAAGGCATGAGATGGGTTGGGGTCTGGCCTGGAAAAGGCAGGTAAGACTCAGTTACTTAACAAAGCCATTTCCCTTATGCACAGCCCTCAACCTTAGTTTCTGAGACCACCAGCACTCTTCCTTTTCCACTAAAAGTGAAGAGATACCCTAAAAGGGATCAGGAGACAGCCATGGTCTTGCAGGTACCTCGACTCAGGCATTCTTGTAGTGCTTACAGGCTTTTCCTACAGGAAAGGGCTTTTTATGAAACCCCTCCTGTGCTACTTCCTGGTCCTGGCGACCAGTTTCTGACAACATATGCCACTGAACCAACCAGTCCTCAAGCTCTGACCTCCCCCAACAAGGAGGAAAACCCCTCAGGGATATGTAAGAGAAGGGTTGTCCTTCAAGTCAGTTTTACTTGGGTGTAAGTTTTCTGTTACTTGCATCCAAAAGAATCTTGACAATACAGGATGTACCTTATGAGAGCATTTATAATATGGCCAGTAAGGATGAGATTATGATGTTTTATTTACCCTGTATATCTTATGGGAATACCTTTCCCCTGTTTTTCAGTAAACCTGCTCAGTCTGTGGCTCAGAAGGGGATCCTGATCCGCCATTTATAGTGTTCACATGACTCGGGCCTCATTAATCAGAGAACTCTGTTTTCTGTTGACAGTGACTACTTCAGGGCTGGCATATGCTTTAAATTTGGCCAAACAGCATACTGATGGGAATTTTTACTGCAATTACTATTTTAAAAAATGAATTCTCTTTTCCTCTGGAGTCATAAACTCTTTAAACCTCAAAGAAGCCTGAAGCTGTTAATGTCTATCCTTCCTACTACAAAGAGTCTGAGTAAGAAGTATCAAACACAGGTACAGCGACATACACCTATAATTCCAGCGACTCTAGAGGCTGAATCAGGAGGATCCCAAGTTTGAGGCCAGCTTGGTGCGACTCTGTCTCAGGATGTAGCTCAGTTGTAGAGAACTTGCCTAGCATGCACTGTGTCTGAAATCCATTCTTGGACTCAAAAGTCACTAATTTCCCTGTTTTTTTTTTGTTTGTTTGTTTGTTTTTTTGCTTAAAGTAGTTGAGTTTCTATCATTTTCATCCTAAGAAGACTGGCTAATGTACCTGGGCAGAGTGTCTCTGCTCTGCCACTTATGAACTGGACGACTTTGAGCAAATTACTTTTGTAAGACTCAGTTTCTTTATGGAATATTGATATATTGCTTCATAGAGAGTACTATAAATATTTGGCCCCTCACTGGCACAAAGCAAGCACTCCACAGGGAGAGAGGGTCACTTGCTCTGATTCTGGTTTTTTGTTTGTTTTGTTTTTGGTACTGGGGATTGAACCCAGGGGCATTCTACCTCAGAACTATGCCCCAGCCCTATTTAATTTTGTATTTGGAAACAGGGTTCACTAGGTTTCTGGGGGCCTCATGAGGTTGCTGAGGTTGGCTGCAAGCCTGTGATCTTCCTGTCTCAGCTTCCCAAGTACTTGGATTACAGGTATAAACCACCACACCCAGCTTCCTCTGATTCTTCAGGTGCCCAGTTATGTGCTTGGTTTTTTTCTCCCCTGGAAGCCAGAAGTGTCTTCCGTTATTAGTGAGGCCATTTTTGAGAGCCAGATTTTCCCATCTCAGCTGTGTTTGGTCACCAGAAGGCCAGCCTGGCCTTCAACATGAGCAGTGAGGAGGGAGCAGAGCTTGGAGTCTGATAACACTAAGTACCTGGGTGTGTGGTTGCTGCTGCTGAGAAGGGCATGGAGTGGCAGAGACCCTATTTTGAACCTGAGAAAGAGAAGGTGAATCCAGGTGAATGTCATCTGCTACCTGAAAGAAGAGAGGTGATCCCAGGGTGGCTGAAGGGGAGTGGGGCTGCTGTGCTTGGGAGGGGAAGCAAAGCAAGACTTTGGGTTTCTAAATACACGTGAGCCCTACCATAGAATGTGAAGTATAGAGAATACACGCAGTGTGTGGGCTCTTCTGAGTTGGAAACTCATGCTTAGATCTCTAAGCAAACACAAAGGTTTTGCATATTTGGACAGATCGTCTGGAAACCGTGTCTAGGTAAGACTTTGAATCTATTTTATGTGTCATTATTACTCAAGTGGTCATGGAACAAAACACTTCTGGGTAGTATTTATTTTGTGCTCTGTTATGGATATCATCTCTGAGCAGCGGCAATAGTAGGGGATGTTTTCCTGGACAAGTAACAGAAACCCCAGATCAAACCAGAGGTGTGTGAGTGTGTGTGTGTGTGTGTGTGTGTGTGTGTATGTGTGTATGCATATAAAATTTAACCCAGGAGTGCTTTACCACTGAGCTATATCCCCAGACCTTTTGTGGCGGGGAGGGGTTTGAGGTGGGTTGACAGGGTCTCACTAAGTTGCCCAGGCTAGTTTCAAACTTGCAAACTTCCTGCCTCAGCCTCTGAAGTATCTGGGATTACAGGACTGTGCCACAAACTAGCTTTAACAGAAACAAGATGTACTTTTTTTAGAACTAAGGAAGTCCAGAGGTATAGTTCAGATGTGGTTTGATGAGGACTTGGGCTCTATTTCTCTGCAGATCTCTGTAAATCAGTGCTTCTCAAACTTTAGAATCTTCAGAATCAACTGCAGGAGTTATTAAAACAGATTCCAGATTCTGTATCTCTGGAATAAGGGCCAAGAAATTTTAACTTCTAAGTTTCCAGGTACTGCTGCTGCCACCACTGTTGCTCCAGGGTCCATGCTTTGAGAACCACAGCTCCCCAGCCTGTTTGCACTGTGGGTTGGGGGGTGGGTGGTGGTCAGAAAATTGTTTCCTCCCCCACCACCGTCAAACAAAATTCCTAAACTCCACTCTTACTAAACTGGCCTGAATCAATCACTGTGGTCAATATAGACATCAAGTAGAGCTGCAGATCCCAGAATATCCAAGCATCTGGGGTCCAACAGGATAGGAGTTCATCTTTCTGCATGTAAAAAGAGGTCTGGAGGTAGGCAGCCCTCGGCTCCACAGTGACATCGGGCTCTTGGGCTCCTTTTGGTTTCTGTTCTTCCATCCCAGGGTAAGACCCTCATTAATGTGCTAGTGGTACTCCAGCCATCAGGGCAGCATCCCAGGCAGCAGGAGGGAGGAAGGACCATAGGCAGAAGAGTATGTGCCAGCTGCCCGCCTCCAAGTGGCCATTCAGGTAAACCCATCCAGTGAGTGGCTAGAACTGGCTCATGGCTTCCTCTGTCTATGAGGCATGTGGGAAGTATAGCTTTTTTTTTTTTTTAACCTATGCACATTACAGCTCTAAGAAAGTACGGGTTATATTGGTAAAGGAGAGAGGAAATCAGGTGGAGGAAGATCATCCTGGTTGATTCATGGCTGGGAATGGTATCTGTTCGCCTGAACAACATGGCTGCTGCACAGTGGAGGAGGGATATGGAACAGAGGCCAGGGAAGCAGTCACAACATCCCACCGCACTGTCTCACAGAGAGGAAGTGGGAGAGGTGATCAGACATTCTAAAGGCTCATGGTACTAGCTACAGCCCAGCATGTGGGAAGGAGCGCCGAATGGGGACTCCAGAATGTTTTTGCAGCTCTATCACTGACTAGCCCTGAGAACTTAGGCAACTTAATTGAACACTTGTACCTCAGTCTCCCTACCCATAAAATGGGAGCTTGGACCAGCTTTTCATTTAGATAGGGGTGGGAATGCTTCCCATCCCTAAATTGTAAATTAGCTGAATAGGGTGTTTTTCCTAACTGATATCTACTGCTGCCCATGTGTTTGGTAGGCATTTGAAAGCTAAGCCCAAAGTCTCTGATGCCCCTCCCCTATGCCCACCTCTGCTAATCGCTAAATCTGTGAAGATTCCTCAGAAGAATGGGAAATGACCTATCCTATGACCCAGCTATACCACTCCTGGTTATCTACCCAAAGAGATCAAAACCAGACTACTATATTAACGCATGCATATCTATGTTTATAGCAGCACAATTCACAATAGCTGAAATCAGCCTTGGTATCTATCTACAGATGAATGGATTACAAAATTATGGGATATACACACAATGGAATTCCATAAAGAAGGACAAAAACATGTAATCTGCAGGAAAGTGAATGGAATATAATGCTAAGTGGAGAATATTATGCTAAATGAGATTAGTCAGTCACAAAAAGTGAAAAGTCAGATGTTTTCTCTCATCTGTGAAAACTAGGGAGAAATTGAAATACAAAAAGGACCCTAGATAAAAGAGGAGGAGGACCCTAGTGGAGTGGTGGAGAGAACCTAAGGCAGGAAGATTTATGAAGGAAACACTTCAATGGTCGTGATGTATGATGTACACAAAATCACCAATGCCAATCTCAATGTCATGCATGGGGAAGGTAAGGAAGTGGGTAGGAGCTGGGCGAGGCTTACAGAGTCCTGTGAGCATGTACGTCTCTAACACTCTACCCCTCATCATAATGTATGATTACAAAGCACCAATAAAAAGTTCATTAATTTTTTAAAGGTGTTTTTCCTCTCTGATGTCCACTGCTGCCCACGTCTTTGGTTGGCATTGGAAAGATAAGCCCAACGTCTCTGGTGCCCCTCCCCTCTGCCCACACACCCTTCTGCTAATCGCTGGATCCGTGGACCTCAGACTACTTCAAACTTCACTGTAGCCAAATGAGTGGAGGGTTAGCTAAAACTGAAGATTCCGCCACCCAGGCCTGCAGGTAGGACAAAGAACCAAATATTTTCACATGTGATTTATTCCACCACCACTACCACTGCAGGTCATGTGAGAGTTTTATTTTTCTCCTATAATGAAAAGCCCAGAAGTAGGTAGTCCAAGACTGGTAAGGCAGCTCTCTGATGCCATTGGAGACCTAGACTGTCTTGACTATTGGCCCTGACATTCTTACTGTGCACTTCCCATTTCACAGTAAGGGTGCTCCGCTTCCACATCTGGGCTCTATCTATGTTCCAGGCAGGAAGAAGGGAAGAGGCAAGAGGTGGGCACAGCGGAGGTAGCCCAGCGCACTGACAGTTAAAGAGCTTTCTCAGAAGCCCCAGCCAGTGACTTCCACTTACATCTCATCCAGAACAAAGAACTGTTGCATCTGGCCACATGGGCCACTCTATCTGCAAAGGAGGCTGAACAATACAGCTTTACAGCTGAGCACATTCTTGCTCTATCAAGAATCAGGATCCTTGCCCAGCATGGTGGTGCATGCCTGTAATCCTAGTACTTGGGAGGCTGAGACAGAAAGATTGCAGGTTTGAGACCAGCCTCAGCAACCTAGCAAAGGCCTCAGCAATGTAGCAAGATCCTGTTTCAAAATAAAAAATAAAAAGACAGGGCTGGAGGTGTAGCTGGGGGTAGAATGCCCTCTGGATTCTACCCCAGTACATCCTCCCAACCAAAAAAAAAAAAAAAAAAATCAGTATCCTCTTCTTAAGGAAGAGGAGAGGATAATTTTGAGTGAGCCACTAGCAGTGTTTGCCCTGATGATTTTGTAGATTTTCTTCGAAGGTTCCTTTGTCCCTTGAGCTCATGGATGGGTTTTGTCATGCAGGTTTTGTATGGGAAAGCAGAATTGTTCTCTAAGAGATGGAGAAAAGACAAAATTCCTGTGCAGTTCTAGAGAGGAAGGAGTGGTCTGCAGACCCGCCCTTGGTGGAGGGCACAGCATGGGGCTCAGCAGCATGGGAGAGGGGAGGCAGTGAAGCCACCGGAGTGTGAGGAAAGCCATCTGTCTTTAAACTGATGGCTTGATGGGATCATTCAGTTATCAACTAAACATTTATGTCCTTCTAAAATTCATACATTGAAGCCCTGAGCCCCAATGTGATGATATCTGGAGACAAGCTTCTGGGAAGTGATTAGGTATAGATAAGTCCTGAGGAATGGAGCCCTTGTGATGGGATTAGTGCCCTTATGGGATGAGACACCATAGAGCTTGCCCCCACCCATTGCCCCAACCAAAACCTTGCTGAGGATAAAGCAAGAGGGCAAGATTGCTTTCTGCAAGCCAGGAAGGAAGCCCTCCCCACAAACTAAATCAGCTGGTACCTCAATTTTGGACTTCCCAACCTCCAGACCATGAGAAACAAATTTCTATTGAGTGAACCACACAATCTAAAGTATTTTTCTATAGCATTCTATGCAGACTGAGACCGAAATAATTCTTTTGGAGGTAATTGCTTTCTTTATTCTTCTTTTCTGGTAGAGGGATTGAACCCAGGGGCACTCTACTCCTGAGCTACATTCTAGCTCTTTATTATTATTACTTTTTTTTTTAAATTTTGAGTCAGGGTCTCACTAAATTGCCCAGGCTGAACCTCAAACTTGCAATCCTCTTGATAGCTTTCTGAGTAGCTGAGATTACAGGTGTGCACCACCACATCTGGCAGGGACTTGCTTTTTAGAAAAGGAGTTCTGTTATTCCAAAAAATTAGTCAGAGTGACTTGGCAGAAAGATCATGCATTTGGAAGCCATATGACATGTGTAGCCCTCTGTAAATTGTGCGAATTTACAGAGAATTACCTTTCCTGAAATGAGCCTCAATTTCCTTATTTGAAACAAAGACAGCTAATACCTTCCTTAAAGGGTTCCTATCAGGAAAGACTCAGGTCATAGACTGGACACGTAGCTCAGAGAGGAAGTGCGCTAGTGTTAGCCACACACAGCTGCATCTGGTACGCCTGTTTCTATTCCACACTGAGCCCAGAAAGAAGCAGTGCACCCAGGTGTTTACTGAGTACCTACTGAACGGCCAAATTGGGCAGAGTTACAGGGGTGGAGGGGGCCTCCTCCAAGATCCATGGGCCAACAGGGACACCAGTGCCTGGCCAGCAGCCTGAAGTGATCCCCAACTCACTTCTTCACAGCCCAGGAGGGTCATTGTTCTCACCCTAGTTGGGAAAGGGCCCTGTGGAGTCTCCTGCAGAGGAAGGTCAGTTAAATGTTCCAATGTCTTTTCTACTAGTGTTTCTGGCAAAACTCGATGAGTAACTTTATAACTGCTCTCAAGGGCACCTTTAAATTAGCTGAACTCTGTCTTTGGTGAGAATGAGACTTAGAGCTTCAATCGGTGTTCAGTGAGCATCTTTTATGAGCCAAGTGCTGGGAATGTAGACATTCCCCCACATTCGATGGTTCAAACCTTAGCCTGAGATTGCTGTTCTAATCCCAGATAATTTTGCTCCTTAACTCACAGTTCTTCCTATTTTGCCTCCATTCCTGGAGAAACCCTCTGGCCAATAGGAAGGCACCAGACTAGAAAGTCATGCTTCCCATGCTGGAAGGGAGGAGGCAACCCCAGAAGAAAGTGCCTGGCTCCTTACCCCATTTGACCTGCTCTAACGCTAGGGGGCAGTCTGGCCCCATGGACCCAAGGAAGTCAGCCCTTAGGTCTGGAGTAGCCCAGGAACCATCCCATCCATCATCCTGTGACTCCTGGCCTGGTAAGGGAATACTAGCAGAGTAAAATAATTTCCAGACACTTATTTACTTGTAGAATAGGAATACAAGTTTTTTGACTAGGTGGTTGAATAGGATTTGGACCTTGATTTCCTGCATATGCTTCCAAGGAATAGATTCTCCTCAGTTCTGCACATTGCTGTTTTACTTCAAGTCCAAGCACTTCTTCCTAGGAAGTAAGGTGAGAACACTCTTAGGACATGTCCACTATGCATCAGGCACCACAAGGAGCCTTATATTTGATGCCGCAATAAGTGGCATCATATATAAATGACGGAATTATTATCCATTTTGTAGCTCCCGGAACAGATTAGAGAGTTGAGTCAATCACTCAAGGTCACACAGTTAGGAAGTGGTAGAGGAATCTGGATTCAAACCCAAGACATTATGTGGGCTTCAAGGCCCTTAACCACCATGGGGTTGTAGTAGTAGTGTTTCCCCAGAAGTTCCTTGTGCCTTAGCCCAGAGACGGGTTGTAGGGCTGAAGAAGGAGGTTGTCATCACTATTAACTGGACCCCTTTGCAGGTAATCAGATCCTCCGCCTGCTCCAGTTTTGCAAGAGGAGCTGCTGTCTGGAAACGCTCCTCAACACCTGCCCCTGGAGGAGCCGGCTACACCTTAATTATTCAGAGAGTCTCTAGACACTTGATATAATGAGCAGGTGTGGATGCTTCCTTGATGGTCTGAGACATGCCTTTACTTACCCTGGTCCCCTCTCCTGGTTGCCTAGAAAACAAAAGGAGGCCTCACCTTCTCCTTGTTGGTGGATGGATGTACCTCCTCTGTTGTTGTCTGCCCTGAAGTCCATTGGTAAGAAGTGGACCATTTTCCTTGCAAACATCAAAATCATGTTGATCTGAGTCAAAATTGGTGATGTAAATGGGACCCCAATTGGTAAATGGATAAGACATCATTTTCCATGGAGAAGCAGTTCCTTTTCCTTGATCCTAAGCTCATACAAATCAAACTTAAAGTATGAGTTTATATAAATGAAAAAAAGGTAACAAAAGTATTCATACTATAAATTTCAACTATGTGAATGGCAAAACCCATGCTTAGGGGAAAATGCTAGAAGGAAATATGAATAGAAAGGTGACACTTAGCCTGCAGTTCTTAGGCCCTAACACATTGCAATAGCCTAACATCAGGCCTTAAGACATTCAACAATGAGGATCATGCATTTCCTACAATCTTCTCCTGCTCTTGTATCCTCTCCTGAAACTCATATACATCTCATCCCTTGACTACCTATTTTTCCCTTTCTATCACTTTCTATTTGAGGGCCAGTGGTGTAGGGTCATTGTGCTACCTGAATTTGTTCTAATAGGAAAGAATTATTTTCAGGTTTGTCCCTGGTCCTCACTATCTGTCTATGACTTCCTGTTGTTATCAGCATCATTTCTAGCTTCCCAATCAGATTTTAATGTGGACTCAAACTGAATCCTTTGAGTCTGAATCACATACCTCCTTACAAAAACCTTGTTTTTTGCCTGGTGTGGTGGCATATGCCTATAATCCCAGCTACTCAAGAGGCTGAGGCAGGGTGTTGGTGAGTTCAAGACCAGCCTGAGCAATTTAGTGAGACCCTGTCTCAAAATTAAAAAAAAAAAAAAAAAAAAGAAGTGCGGGGATGTAGTACAGTGGTAAAGTGTTTGCCTAGCATGTGCAAATAAAATAAACATTGTTTTTGAAGAATATTTATTGACATGGGGAAGAGGTTTACTATAAAATATTGAACATGAAAAAATAGGCTATAAAACAGTATAATATTTCCCAATAATATATAGTTGGTTAGAAAAAGACTGAAAGAAAATATATCAAAAATATTTAGTGATTCCTATTGAGTAGTGAGAGTAGAAGTGCATTTTATTTCTGTCATTATACTTTTGTAAGTTTTATACTTCACTATTTTTAAATGTTTTTCTTATTTTCATAGTTACTAATATTTCTTTCTATGTTTGGTACAATGGTGAAAATAAAAAATTTTGATAGCAAGCTTTTAACTCTAAAGAGGCTTAGTTTCCCTCCCATCACTCTTTGAATTCTGGCTTTTGCAGACAAAGAAACTAAGGCTCTGGGGCACTTGGTGCCATAGATAGTTGAGGAAATTCTACACTGGAACCCAGACCAGCCCTGAAAAGAGCTGGTCCTAGAAGAGACTGGACCAGAGAGTTCTCAGGCATCTAGCCTGTGACTTTGTGTCTCTTTGATGCTTTGCTGGCTTCACCCCTGCGCTCACAGCCCTCCAGAAAGCCATGGAGCTTCTGCTCCAGGTACTTCATTGAACTCCCTTTTCCTTCTCTAGCTTGCAAATAAGGCCACATCTCACTCTGTGTTTCCAGATTCTGTTTCACTGCAGACAATTAGATGGTAAATAATTCAAGAGAACGGAAACTGGCAAAGTGGTGTGTGATGTCCAAATAGCTATCTTGTTTACTCTCTGGTGTAAACTAGAGACTTGTCTGCAAGTCAGGAGCGCTGGGGGTAGGTGCAATGTGCAAACACAGGAGTAGCCCTGTTACCATTCCCCTCTGTCCCTTGATAACTGTTTAGGAGTGGGAATGCAGTTTCCTGGTTTGATTAAAGAATAAACAGTATGACTCCAGCAAATGGATTCAGATGACTTCTTAGGCTTGTCTTAAGTTCCTCCCACCATGGGGCAGGTGATCCGAATCCAGACGCATCAGTTACTCTTTGGGGTAAAGGTTCAGGATCAAAAGTTGAGGCCTCAGAAATATCACCATCCACCCTTGCTCTCTTCCTCCCTCTCCCTCTTCCTCTTCGCAGTGAGGGAAGGAGGTACTTTTCACCTGGCCCTTCTAGACTCACTGTCATTAAAGCGGCAGTCTTAGTTAAGACTCTTTGAGTTACAGGTAACATAAACCCTGTCCATCTTGCTTAAGAAGAAAGGATAGAATATTATATATATCCAGGGGTGTCTCACAAAGCCCAGAAACAAAATAAAAATAAAAATGAAAAATAGAGATGGCCTAGTCTCTCAAGAGCCTGGAACTAGGTCAGGCAAAAAAGGGAAATGTGTTCTGGGTGCGGTGGGATACTCTTGTAATCCCAGTGACAGAGGCTGAGGCAGGAGGATTGCAGGTTCAAGGCCAGCCTGGGCAACTTAGTGAGACCTTGTTTCAAAATAAAACAAAAAGGGCTGGGGTGTGATTCAGTGGTAGAGTGCCCTGTGTTCAATCCCTAGAACCACGAAAAAAAAAAAAAAAAAGGCGAAATACATCCCCTGGATATCACTAGTCCCCTCCTTCCTACAAGGGCTTCATTTCTTCCTACCAGACGCTGGCCTCTTCCATGAACATGGGGCATAGCCAGTGGAAGCTTCCAGACTGATTCTCACAGTTCTGTTTTACCTCCCACCAACTGCAAAAATAAAAAGGCTCTCAATCTCACTTTCAGCACAAAAAGATTCTGACTGGTCTACTTGGGCCTCTCCTCCTCATTGTAGTGGAGCTGTGGGAAGGGACTATCTGAGTTCATTTCACCATATGTACGTATATGACCTTACCATGGTTAAATATTAAAATCATCACATAGACTTCCTTTTCTGGATAGGCTGCATATGGAGCAACAATCCAACAATCCTGCTGAAACAACTTGAAAAAAATTGGTAAGTTATACCCAGTTTGAACCCAGATTGAACCCAGGGACCTTCTACCTCTGAACTATACCTCCGGCCATTTTTATTTTTATTTTTTGAGACAGGGTCTTGCTAAGTTGCTGAAGGTCTCTCTAAGTTGCTGAGAATGGCCTCAAACTTGTAATTCTCTTGTCTCAGCCTCCCAAGTACTGGGTTTACAGGTGTGTAACACCATGCAGGAATTAAAATCATATTTTTAAAGACGTGGAGAATTTGGGCAATAACAAAGAAGAGGGAACTAAAATTTTGAGAGGAAAGAGCCCTTTCCAGATAAAGCTGATCATCCCCAGCCATTTTCTTCCCTGGGGAGATTTGCCAAATCTGGGTTCAAGAAAAGGCTAGAGTTAGGCTCAAGCTCTGGCACAGATTAGAATCTAGAGGAGCTATAAACACATGGCTGCTTTTCCTCACAGAGCAGCTGCTGAATTCTGGGATGCAACAGGAGAGGCAGGGCTATTAGAAGGGAAAATTTTCCATGGTCTTGCAGTTCATTGGAAACAAGTCTTGTTGTACGGAGATGGCCTGCCCCAAGCACAAGACTGGTATCCCCCAAGACATCTGCCAAATGTTGAAAATTCTGTGGGGCAAGAGACCAAAGAGCTACGCTTGAGCCCCCAGGAATAGAACTGGATCTTCCACAGGCTTAGAGGGGCGAGAAGATAGAGACCTGCCATGCTGTCAGTCCAAAACTTCAGCAGGCTCCATCTGAGGAATAGGATACCTGGGACCAACTGAAATGGCAACCTAGCTTCAGCCCAGTTGAACCCCTGACTGTACTGACCTGGCCAGCCCCTCACCCCAGCTGCTCACAGAAGAAAAGGAGAATCATCACGGGAGGACAGTCACATCATCTGCTCCACGGAGTCTCCACAAAGCTCACGTCTTTGAGGCTGAAAGTGGAAGGAGCCCAGTTCTGCCTGGGTGGTTCGTGCCATCTGGATGACTGAGAATATCACAGATGTGCAGGGCGGCAAGGCAGAGCTGGCCCCAGGCCTGGGACTCCTGGGTGGTGACTGAATCCACCAAATCTTGGGATAGAGACTGACCCCCTCACGTTCCCTCACAGTTAGGGCAGTCAGGTTACCCTCCCCCACACCTTGCTTTCTGGGTGGTCTCACATAATTCCCTGAATGACACCACCCCAGCTGAGGAGCAGGTGGTGAAGAAGAAAGGATGGCAGGAGGTGGTTATGAAATCAGATAAGTCCAGACACCCATTTATTGGCACAGTCACTCTTTCCCTGATTTCCCAGGACAGAGGCTATGATTTTGTACCCCACACCCTGCCAGACTCTCTAGATGTCTCCAACTTCTTTGTCTGGCCTGAGGGAATTGTCTGTGCTCACACACATCTATGCCCTTGTTGACTCAATTAGTTGCCCTTCAGGAAAGGTTCCCATATGACCTCAAAAGAAATAAAAACTTTGGTCTCAATGTGTATGATACATGGGGCCAAGGGCAGGGGTCCTTGTTTCCTGGTCTGGGGGGAATGCTAAGAAGGACCTTAAAGATCACCTCAAAAATCGAGTTAGCAGGGCATGGTGGCACACACCATAATCCCAGTACTTGGAAGGCTGAGACAGGAAGATCATAGGTCAAGACTGGCCTCCACAACTTAGTGAGACTTTCAGCAACCTAGAGATCCTATTTTGAAACAAAAGTTTTAAAAAGGGTTGGGAATGTTGCTCAGATGTAGAATGCCTGTGGGTTCAACCCCCCGAACCACAAAAGAAAAAGAAAAAAAAAAGAGTTCATAGAACATAAGAATCTACCAGACCCCACTGGAAGTTGGATCAAAAGGGCTAAGAAGGGAAACACACTAAGTGCTGTGTGCATGTACGTTTCTTTTACTCTAAACCTCATTATGATGTATAATTACACTGCACTAATAAACGTATATGGGGGCGGGGTTTGGCTCAGGAGCAGAGTAAGAGACTCCCATGGCCTCTCTGGCCAGTGGTGGGATAATCAATAAGTTCAAATTCATTGAATTCAAACTCATTAAATATACTTAAACCTATGATTTCATAATGGTATTAAAAATACCTCAGGAAGGGGACATAGCTCAATTATAGAGCACTTGCCTAGGATACAAAGCCCTGGGTTTGATCCCTGGCACCATAAACAAATAAATAGCCTCATGTGTCATCTTTGAAGGATCCTAGGGAATCTATGTATTATTTTACAGCTGTAAATAAAAGGAGAGAAACAACATGTATTCTGCCTTTCTTTTTCCAGCTGTGTGTCAGGTAATTAGTGAGGGGATTTTTTTCTTTATATACACATTCCGGTTAGTAAATAAAGAGGAAGTGAAGTTAGCATATCAACATTTTATAATTCTTAATGAGATAATGGATCTGGACAGTGATCACCAATGGCTGCCAACATCTTGATGGAAATACAAAAAGCATTCTTACTGAAAAATAGAGCCTGAACCTCATCCAATCTTTTGATCTGACTGCTGCTACCAGCTCATAGGAAAGACAAGTGACCCTCTCTCTTCAACAAGTAAGTCACAAGGAGTTGGTGGTGGGGAAAGGGTTCTAGATTAAACAAACAAACAAAAACATACATAGCACCTGGTTGCAAAATTTAGATCCTAACAAACTCTTTAAAAAACACTTTTATGGCACAGTCAGGGAAACTTGAACACTGAATTGATGTTAATTAGTATTTAAGAAAGTACAGTTAGCTAGATACAGTGTCATACACTTGTAATCCCAGAAATGAGGGAGTTCTGAGCCAGGAGAAGTGAAAGTTCGAGTACAACCTGGACAACTTCATGAGAGCCTATCTCAAAATTTTAAAATAGACTTCTGGGAAGATGGCGTCGGAGTGAGACACCTCTCTCATCAGGCACTGTGAGCTTGATTCAAATCTGCCATAAAAGCAGCTTCTTTTTTTTTTTTTTTTTTGCAGTACTGGGGATTGAACTCAGGGGCATTCTACCTCCGAGCTATACCCCCAGCCCTATTTTTTATTCTTTATTTTGAAACAGGGTCTCACTAAGTTGCGGAGTGCCTTACTAGGTAGCTGAGGCTGGCCGCGAACCCGGATCCTCCGGTCTCAGCCTCCCAAATGCTGGGATTACAAGCGTGTGCCACCACGCCCGGCAAAAGCAGCTTCTTGACAGAAGAAAAAAAGCAACAAAAAAGTGATCAACGCTACGAAAACTGAAGTACAGCTGCCATAATCCATAAAGCTGACCAGGGAGAGCAAAGAAGCCTGTTTGCGCAGCAGCGATACCAAACCACAGAGTGGCGGCCGCCATTGAGCCAGTCCCCAGCCTGGGGTCTACTAACAAAGAAATATATAGTGACTTTCTGCATTCCCAGAGACGAGAGGTGGAATAACCGACTCTTGAACTCCACATCCTAACCAGGCAGCATATCATGGCACCTTCGACCGTGACCGAAATGCATGGTACAACCAGCTTAAGGTCGCATGGGACCACCTCAGCTCACTTCTCCCTTCAGAGCTGAGGCTGCAATCAACTGCACTGCAGAGCTTGAATCAAAACTGCCGCAAAAGCAGCCTCTTGATGGAAGGAAAGAAAAGCAAAACAGCAGAAAAGTAAACAAAGCAACAAAAGCAGCTGATCAGAACCCAGAAAGCAGACCACAGAGAACAAAGGAGCCAGCATGGCAGTGGCAGCCACCATTTTGCCAGCCACCCACAGCAGCAGAGATCTACCCAAAATATACGCAAAGGCCAAATCAGCTCTGTTCTTACAAACTTGCAGGGTTTTTTATTTTGTTTCTTGTTGTTGTTTTTTGTTTTCTGGGTTTTTTGTTTTGTTTTTATTCTGTTTTCACTTTGCATTGCTTTGATTTATCTATGATTGTTCAGAGGATTGGTTGCTTTGCTTGGGTTAGCTTTTGCTAGACTCTAGAAGTCAACACATGAAGCCGGGCGTGGTGGCGCACGCTTGTAATCCCAGCATTCGGGAGGCTGAGACCGGAGGATCCGGGTTCGCGGCCAGCCTCAGCTACCTAGTGAGGCACTCCGCAACTTAGTGAGACTCGGTTTCAAAATAAAGAATAAAAAATGGGGCTGGGGGTATAGCTCGGAGGTAGAATGCCCCTGAGTTCAATCCCCAGT